>JABASM010000023.1:33539-49094 GCA_019776545.1 Brachystomella parvula
TCCCCCCCCCCCCCCCCCCTCCAAAGTTTTTTCCTTTGGAATTTGGAACCTATTAAGTTAGTACTGCTACCAATGAAGGGGGAATCAAGTAAGTTAGAAGGCGTCTTTAAAGTTAATCAATTTTTCATTATAGTCGAAAAATTAACAAGGCTTCTGTTAATCTGGAAATAAAGGCGTGACTCGTATGAATGTGAAAACGTGAAATTGAAATTGAAATGGAAGATCGGGAGACGATTTCCTTATGGTGTCATTGCTACAATATTGCAAAACTACCTTTGCTTGGCTTAACCTTTTCTTCTGGATCCTCATCCTCCCCAAACTGATCTGATGGCGGAACAGGAAGGTCAGTATGGTGGGCTCGAAATTATCGGAATCGTGACACGAAATGATTGAATGATGAGAAATACTTTCCAGCCGACGATTTAAAATACTCAAATTACAGGCGGTCACTTTTGTTTCCCATATTCAAATTAAAGGGTGAGGGACTCAATTATTTTATTGTTTCCCTATTATTTGCCAAAATAAAATTTTTGCCAATGTTGAGATCATTCCACCCATAGAAATTTCCAATGAGTCAAAATTTTTGCACATCCAGACAAGAAGGGTTCAAATCAAAAGTCAGTAACCCTTGTCCTCAGGTTACTGAAACAGTCTCCATCACCTGTGGCTAAAAACTGATAATGACCCATGATCATTGAAGAAATGGTAAAAGTAGTATTCACAGGTGTCAATGGTCCCCTACAAATTCCAAGATCCGCAATTAGTAGAGGTTTTGAATGAAATCCTTTTACAAGTTACATTTTATATTTTTAATGGAAACGGATACTCTCGGTAATTTCCTGCAGTCAGGAAGTATGAAGGCAGGCTAAGAGTAGCATCTCAAAACGTCTCAAAATATCATAGAAAATCTGTTGTCATCTTCAAACTGGTCTTAATAACACTTAATTTGGGTGATCACCAAGACGTAAGTGCGTGAGAATGCGAACTCATGCACCAAAAAATTACACTTCTGACTGTCCTGAGTGCTCATTTCGAATTTGCAATTTTTTTAAACACAAATTAAGTGCTTGTAGCTATTTCGGCGTGACAGCGTTCGAAGCGTTTTGAGGTGTACAAACTGAATTCGGAACTCTGCGACTCACTAGAACATTCTGTTTTGATGCACCGAAGCGCAGAAAAAAGTTTCATGCGGTGAAAACGGCATCTTATTTCCTGCTGTCAGAGAAGCAGAAGCGGGCAAAAGGGGGAAGAAAAACGGTTGCCGGCCTAGGAAATTATGTTTTTCCATTTTTCTGGAAATATTTTTCCCTATAAATTAAAAATTTTCAAATCATAAATTTTGTAGCATTTTGTATGCTACTGAAATTTTCCACCAGCCAATTCTGTAGAATCTCGTCTAAGTTCATTGCTCTTCTGAGGGATGATATGAAAAGATGATTTTTCATCTTTTCCATAAAACGTTTTACTGGACAGACACGTCCCTCAATTTTCTCAGCCTAAAGATGAAGATGATAGGCTTAGAGCAACTGAACTCACGTCGGTCCTCAGCTGAATGAGTCTGATGCGTAAAGAAAATGATGTAGTCTTGATGATAGGGATAATTTGCCCATAATTCCCATTGTCAGTACATTTTTGAAAGGAAGAGGCCTGCTAGGCTCAAGTACTCTTATTAAGTTGTACCTGTCTGACACAAGAAGATCAGAGTTTGCATAAAATCAGGAATACATCATAGACCCCCCTCTTCTTCTATATAAAGACTTTGGGCAGTCAGTTCATCAATTCATTTCACTTTCATTAGAGATTGACTCGGCATTGTCAGCTTCTAACCTCCTTTTAATTCGATATGCAGTAGCTAGCAGTGTACTTCGTTCAAATTTATATTAAAATCAGGAGCGGACGTGGTGGATTTAGTCAGTGAAAGGCATTTTTTCTTTTCAAAATCTCCTAAGCAGAAAGGACTGAAATGCTGTCTCCTAAGGTAAGCAAAAGAAGTTAAATTTTTTTCGAAATTCGATTTCGTGAGAAGAGAAGGAGATTTTTTGTTTTTCAATAATTTCCTCTTTATCCAATAATTTATTCTTGAAAAGAGTTCTTGTACAGTAGTAAAAAATTTAAGCAGGAGCCATGTTGGAGTTCTCAAAATCTATTTCACAGCAATAGACTTAATTATAACGAGGAGTAAGCACGAGCGATTATGCGGAAAATTAGGGAAGTAAATAATTGAAACAGAAATTATTAGTAGAATGTTCAACAGTCCATTTTGCATCAGATTATAATCCCATTATCTCATACATAGGAGCAAGGTGCATAGTTGATTTTGAGCAAAAAAAAATTACGAGAAGCATAAAAATAAGGAAAAGAATAAGGTGAAAAGTGAAAGACTGTTTAAAAACTCTATGACTTTTATGTGCGTTTGGCCCGAGTGATTAAAAGAGTGGTGAAAGCTTCAGTGGAAAAGTTTACCAAAACTTTTACAACAATCAATTTGATGGGCTTGAATCCTTACTCGAATCTCACAGTAGGCTATCCTAGAAATCTATTAAACTAGCATTTCACTCTCATCCCATATGAAGAATATGAATAATGCTAGTGGCAGATCCTTCTAATAAACTCTTAATAAAGGTGTGATTTATGGACATGAAAGCGATAATATCAATTTGATGTCTTCATTTATAGAAATCTACCAATTCGAAAGCACGACATAAAAAACCCAGCTCAAACCTCTACCTTCTAAATAATAATAGTGTATAAGGAATTTCTACAAATTCAAGGCACAGCTTTTCATGGAAGTTTTAATTACAGTATAAAGGTTTACCGACCGTGTTTACCTTTTTTCTTCAGTAACTTGCTTTGGATTCTACTCGAATTCTATAATAATTATTGGGCTCATTTGATTCACTGAGAAAGTCCTCAGCTTATCTTTCATTTTGATCTTAAAAAAAAGTTCCCATAAACCAATATTTTTTAAGAGTTTTACTTCCTCTGAACTTGAGAATTCCTTTCCTTCCAAGTTCTCACTCCCATTAGTATTTTGGGTCATTACCAAAGATTTGATTCCATGATAATGGAACTGACTTGTTATTTAAATCTAGGTCAATAATTTTATTCTTATCCTCCTAATACACGCCTTCCATGTGTCCACCTCAGCTCAATCCACAAACAACCCCACCTTCCCTAACTGATTGATTGGAAAAAAATTAATTAATTAGTGAATTTGGAAAAGGTGACAGAGGATTGGAGTAATTTGGTGTCTTTTGACAGGAAGGGTCAAGAGGTGGATATGAGATAATAAGGGCTCTAAGGTCCTCTCTAAGGAAGCTAATAGGCAAAGGAATTCCTATTCATTACATCATCACCATGACAAAACAAGAGCATTTATTCTCACGGACGAATTACGAATCATAACACGTCATGTCCATAGTAAAAATTAATATACAGGATTTAAGAGCCTTCTCCAATGTCCAATTGTCTTTCCATGTAAAGATTTTCCACGCATTGTTCTCAAAATTAGCTTATAGTAAACAGAATTCGTTTTAGTGCGGCTAGCTGCACCTCCGTTCTCCCTTTCCACTTGCAGCTTACCTTTTTTATTTTGTGGAAATAAAAATGGAAAACTCGTACGAAAATGTTAAACATAATTGCCGTCAGGTGCAATGGAATGCATTTTCGTGATGATTATTATAATTTTGGATGCTCTAACTCCTCAGATTCATTGAACATTAATTTTTCAAGACCCTTATAATACTAATAATTATCTTTGCGAGGAAGCTTGAGAGGTCGAGTGAATTGAGCGAATCTTCCAATAAATGAATGGCTTCGTAATTGCTGTTTATAAAATAGGAAATTAATTTTAATAAATTGGAGGATATCAGATATATTTAATAATAGTTTGAAAATCGTGGTTGATGCGCCCGCACATTGGCATTGGTAAAATTTGATTTTTTAATTTCTCATAAATCTTTAAATCTTAAGGGCTAACCTTGAACTGACCAGTGCAGTTTGCTCATCAGATACTTACGTGGACTTTATACATGGTTTGAGAAGTTTACTTCAGTACGCACCGTCGAATCGATTTCTCGTCAATAATAAGAAAAATAATAATAATAGAGTGCAATTAGGATTCTGTCACCTGAAAAGTCAACTTGCCGGCATAGAGTCTCGTGAAATGACAAATAACGACTCTGGTCGAAAAATGGAATCCAAGGTTATGATTGCTTTAGGGACTTGAATTGTTGACTTTGACATGTCCATAACTTTGAAATGAAGATATGAATTCTCACACCTTTCATGTCTGTTTTGTACTGAAAGAAAAGAATCAATGCATTCGGACAGAATTCAAACCTTGCTGCAATATGTCACCGTAGAAAAAAACTTTTGAATTTGAATAGATTCGCTTATGGCTACTACTGGCGGAGACCATCAGGTCCTTGCATTATCTTGCAATCTTAAGAGTCCTCGCAACAATTACTTGTCACCTGACAAGGATGTAATTAATCAATAGTGGGATTATCATTGATTAACTTGACGCAGGCACTATCACCTCTTTCAACCATAGAGTCCTACTCTCCGTATTAATTCCTAAATTAGCTAGATTTTTCTCAGGAATTCTTTGGATACAGTGGCTATTTGACTACTGCTCATTACCCTATACCCAGATGATTCCTGGAGTTTGTTCAAAAAATCAGAATGGGATTCATAGTTCTCAGGTGTAGGATTCAGATTTTGCAAGAAGGCAAGCACGCCCCACGGTAAATCATTTTAATTGCCCTCCAATCAGTATCAGACAGCCCTTTGTTAAAATATTATTTATTTTAAGTCTTAAAGAATGTTGGTCAATTAGCGGTGTAAGGGGAGCTTAAAGCAAAGTTTGAGATCAACTTGAAATTCGAGGAAGTTGATTATTTGTAGGTGTCTCTTTGGTGTTACTCCTTATTCCTATGTATAATTTGCTTTTCATGCTCTATTCACCCTGGACCTAAAAAAGTGTAAATGAAGAAAGGGGTGAATTTGCTAAGACAATTATAGACTGTTGAATTTCTCTTGATCTTGAACGCTACGGAAAATGCAGAGAAAATGAGTATCAGTCAAGATCTGGCTTTATCAGCCATAGCAGATTATGTATTTTAGCTATTTTAGCATATCCTGTATTTCTGAATCTGAAAATCCAGAAACCCGAATTACTCTTCTTCTTCCTTGTGGTTTTCGCGTATTTAACTGTAAGTGGGTAAAAACCTGTAATCATGAGTAGATACACCCCATAATAATAATGTGGGAACTGGAATCTTCCAGTGTGGCAATTTCCTTACAATACATGATTCACTAAGACTCGCGATATAAATCAGCAGAAGTTTCCATAAATCTCCGATAAGCTGAAATAGTTATGTTTTGGAACCGCAAATTTTTCTTAAATTTCCACATATATTTCTAACATGGTCATTTAAAATTACAGGGCGGATCCTTCCTTACGGGATTCATTTTCTTCCTAGCGTCAACAACCTCTGGAAAAGTTGTGAATTCTGATAAAAATGATGTTAGTGATGCTTCTACCCAAAACGGAACTGAGACGGTGGTCAACATTGAAGATTTGAATAAAACTCAGTACCATAATCAGAATTTCAGATCTGGTAGCAAAAATATCTGTCTTCTAGCTGTCTAATAAACCCATTTTTTTTTCTCATAATCTACTGACGCTGAGGCTTTATTGCTGTTTTTTTTTTCTACATAGGAAATTACAATTACGGGTATGATGTGAAACCGGAAGGACCGAACGGTCAATTTCATCACGAAAATAAAGATACTAACGGAGTAGTTTATGGGTGCTACGGATATGTGGACCCTAATGACAAGCCGCAGATCACCTACTATGTCTCAGGTAAGTAAGGGATTCAGTCAAAGGTTAAAATGTCACTGTGGGTACCTCTAACTTCAGAATTTAATTTACAAAGATTCTTGGGGTTACCGGCCAGTGTCTTTCGGACATTCTGTAAAATTATTCTTTCCTTCGGATCATCCCGAGGGGTCTAAAGAGATGAAAGGAAATGAGCATTCATGGGCTCAACTGAAATTCCCCCAGCAATGTGTCAATTATGGAGGTGAAGGCATTGGACCTGGTTCACCCAGCAGACCCCCAGCCTTTGTTAGGAACCAACCTGAAGTTCCAATTGCTCTTGCCAACAATGCCAACCGCGTTACCTTCAATAATCGTAACAATAAAAACTTCCACCTTTTATTTACTCAATCAGCATTCACTGGTCTTTTTAATTAAAAACAGGAGAAATCGGGCATCCAGGTGGTCTAGGAAAACCAGGTATAATTTTGAGCATCTAATGGCGAAATTAATTCCACTGCTTGATTTGTGTGTTCTGAAAATCTTAGGTACTCCAGGAACACTTACAAATGGTGGCCTTGGTGGTGAAGGTGGCACAGGTAAATACTATAAATTTTCGAGCAATTAAGGGCACAATTTTTTCGGATTTATTGACTAGGAGGTCTAGTTAGTGGCAGCGCTACCGCCAATGGTGGGGACGGAGGGAACGGAGGAAATGGTGAGATTTAAGTCACAAACTTCGGAATTTGGTTTTGATAATTGGTTTGGAAGCAGCTGGTGCCTCAAGCGGAAGTGCTACGGCAAACGGGGGAGATGGAGGTGCTGGTGGAAACGCAGGGAGTGCGAGTGGCAGCTCCGTGGCAAATGGTGGGCAAGGGGGAAACGGCGGAGATGGTAGGAAAAATTTAATTACAAATTACTGTAAAACTGATCAAAGCTTTCTTGTTAAGCTGGGGAAGCCAGTGGAAGCTCAGATGCAAGTGGAGGCCATGGCGGCCAAGGCGGCACAGGTAGAGTAGTAAAAAGTATTTTTTGGGGTTAATTAATCGTAACACTGTTGAAGGTGGGAGTGCCAGCGGAGCCTCAACAGCTAATGGCGGAGCAGCTGGATCTGGGGGGAAAGGTGATTAGTAAAATTTGTTTGTTACATGGTCTAGAATTATTTTTTGAACTAGGTGGTGTTGCCAGTGGAAGCTCTAAAGCAATTGGCAGCAATGGTGGTGCTGGAGGAAATGCTGGTACCGCCAGCGAAAGCTCGAAGGCAAGCGGTGGGAAAGGTGGAAATGGTGGGGATGGTAAGGAGGCAGATGTCATAAAGAAAACAAATTTGTACTGAGCGATTTTTTGTTTTAGCTGGTCAAGCTAGCGGAAGCTCTTCTGCACTCGGTGGAACAGCAGGAGCAGGTGGAAATGGTGGAGTAGCGAGCGGAAGCTCAACTGCATTAGGAGGAAGTGGGGGTCACGGTGGGCGGGGTAAGTTTTTAGTTGCGAATTTATTCCAGCCATTTGGATCCTAAAAGTTAACGTGCTACAGGTGGCGTCTCTAGTGGAAGCTCAACGGCAAATGGCGGCTCTGGTGGAACAGGTGGCGACAAATACCAATATTTAATTCACATTCTTGAAAATTGAATTTCATGTTTTTCCAGGGGGATCAGGAATCACTAGCGCTAGCGGGAGTCGGGGATCAGAAAAAGCTGGGTACTCTTACCAGCCACCAAAGGCAAACGACCTCACAAAAGTCCACGTCCAACGAATTCCACCCTCAGCGACTCCTAGTCCCGGAGCGCTTCCTTTGCCTGAGTCCGGTGGTTTGCTTTCTGAAGAGCAGGACCATCAACAAAACAAGCGAGTCTTCGCAGCAGTGGCCCCTACGGTAGCTAGTCAGTCGCAATCGGAAGGGGGGTACAAGTATCCTCGACCATCAACAATTTTTCAGGAAGGAAATCCAGCCCAGCCTTCAAAGAGTTCACCACAATCTTCAGGAAGTTATGGAACCTCCAGTCCTGGAAATTATGGAAATTCTGAGCATGAATACGGACAAGTCGCTCCTTTACAACAGCAAGGGATTCGCCAGGCAAGTCAAACAGGAAATAAAGAAATCAGTAAAGGACAAAGCCCCCGAGAATCGGATCAAAAAAATCCTGCAAGCACAGAGCAACATCAACCAGGGCACCGTCAGCCCGGATCCCAGTCAGGGGAATATTTTCCTGGAAGTACTTCACAGCCTCTTGGACTCAATCCACCAAGTGAGTATAGTGAATATCTAAAAATGTGCCACGATAAATTTTAGTCTTAATTACTATTGTTTTCATTTAGCGTTCCAGACTCCGAGCTTTGGAGATAGATTTCAACCCGGTAATAGTTATCCACCAAAAATTCAGAGCTACTTTCCGCAAATTCAAATACCAGCAGGGGGGTATGTACCTCCCACTGAGTCTTCTGAATCTGGCAAACAAGACCAGAATACTTTAGGAATCGATTCAGGGGAACAACCAGAGGACAATTCTGGCTGCGGAGGCCAAACGTACGGTTCCTGCAATACAGCGCAGCCTCCACAGGAAATCGACTACGCTGCAATTCCTGGTGCTATCTCATCAAACATTCCTGTTATTTTCTACCCAGATTGTCGATCAAATGCGTATACGAGGCCGGCGATCGTTCCATTCTGTCCCTCTCTTCAGCAGGCTCCGCCAAGCTCTTCATGTTCCCATCAGCAACCGCTCACCATGAAATTCCCCAGCAGGAATAATCCTTACAGTAATTTCCCAGCAAGCCGCGGGGCCTTCCCATCGAACTTTGGTAGTTATCCACCACGACCTTCCGGGAAGCGAGTTGTGAGAAGATCAAGATATCACCAAAATCGATTTGCTTAATATAATCATCAAGGATTTTCTGATCCTTTTCAAACAGGAATGCAAACTTTTCTCCCAAACCAATCTGATTTTCATACATTTTCTTAAATTCAAGGGGTCAAAATTACTTTAAATACAGGTTTTTCTGGTAGGCCGGTGGCTAACGATAGCTGTACAAATTAAGAGGGACATTTTTTTATACATTCAAGGGTATTATAAGTTTAAGCTCCACATGCTGTGGATTCAAGTTATTTATTCAGTTATCTTATGCAGAAACAATTAAGACAAGGAAGTAGAAATGCAATTCTGTAGACATCCGTTCGGTTAAACATAACTGACTTGAGGATTTTTAGGCGTGGTGAAGCTAAGCAGTAAGTAATTTATTCAGTAAATGTTAAGTTGAAGGGGTACTTTGGAAAGGTTAATACGATACAATAAAACAAAGCTTGCGATTGCAATTTTGTTGGAACAATACGAGCGGTGCGTCCTTCACTCACTTTTCGAGCCACTTCTATGCCATCTACTGGACATGGTAAATAAAATTCCGCGAAAGTTCAAAAGTCTGTAAAGGTCTCTTTTCTGTCCAAGTGCCTGACTTAAGTAGAAGTAAGTGCCTGCCATAAACACGGTACGGTCAGGTTTTACCGTAAAACGTAAAGTTTAAGGTGCTCAACATTATTTGTTGTCAAATATTTGTTGTCCAGCCGATTGGAAGCGAATTAAATCCAAGGAACAACGCACGTAGTGACGAGAGAATTACCATGGTAAGTTCAGTCCAGGGCAACTTTGAGAGATCCAGAGACTCAGGCTGCCGGTTCTGCTGCTTTACGTTACATTACGTGGTCTTTATTCATGTTTGAATTGGGATTTGACTGGCTGGTCGTGGCTATTATTGTCGTGGCTAGCTCTCATGGAAATTACGATGAGAAAGTTTACCCACAGACCCAAGTCGAGTCGCTACAGTGTCAGATCAGAGCATAGATTTCCAGTAATTAAAAAGCGACGTAGCGTTGCTTAGCGAGTAAGCGCTCAAGGACCCATAATATGGTTTAATTCTTATTCATAATTATATACTCTTGGTGTACTGATTTATTTATTTTGTTTGCTTCTAGTCTTCGCATAAAACTTTTCTGATCAAGAAGAAGCTGGCGAGGAAGCAGTCACAAAATCGACCGATTCCACAGTGGATCAGAATGAAAACTGGAAATACAATTCGGTAACTACACTACCCATGCTTTGATTTTGAGAGAAATCTTATTTCTATTTATTTATAAGGTACAACGCGAAGCGTCGTCATTGGAGGAGGACAAAGCTTAAGCTCTAAAATGGGGAGGTCACCAGTATTCGCTTTCCAATTTCCATCTTATCAACTGGAGATATCCTTATTTTTAAGCAAATAAAAGTTTGGGAACTTTATTTTTGTTTCTTGCTCTAATAGTTCTGTTCTGACTGAGCATTCAGGCTTAGGTGTATTGGCTATAATTTTACAGTTATGTTTCAGAACTCGCTTCCTTGAGACCTGGTAGTTTCTTACGTGTCATGCCACGGAGCAAAACGGTGGTAGAGATTAGTAATAAACCACAGCAGAAAAATCATACAGCGTTTGTTTTCGCGTCACCGTGTTTGCCCAAGGTTGGTGGACTTGAGACCAAACCTTGGTGTTTGCCCATATTTGGTTGGTTAAAATGTAATGGTGAAAACTCGCGTAGCTCTCTGTCTTATTCAGCACGTGTTTTTTGAATTTTCTCAACTTGAGATTTTTTTTAGAGCTGCTGATTTTCAGAATTCAGAGCCGTTGCTAATTACCGACCTGACTTGAGGAGGATGGGGTCACCAGGGAATGATTCTTCATCTGGCAGTAGAATATTCCACAGTCTTCGTACCATTGGTCAGGTCAGTAGCGGTGTCCCTTGCCTCATTCGCTACATTCACAGACGCCGTGAGAACTTCATCATCACTTGCCATGGGAAATCCTTCCACACATTTGCGGTAAGTTTCGTGACAGACGAAATGCATTTAAGGTTGGAGTATTAAGTGTTTCCTTTTTTTTTAAAAGAGCCAAAAACTCCAGCTGCTGACGACGAGCGGATCAATGCCTGAAGATATCACCTGCATGGCAGTGGACACTTACCATGTATATACAGCTTGTCAGAATCAGTTATTCGCCTGGAGACGAGGGTTTGAGGTAGGCTTAGAATACTCATCTCCTAATATACTCCGTCGTAAGAACAGTATAATTTTCCCTACAGCTGAAGCACGTCTATAAGCATGGAGAAAACATCATCGGTCTTTTGACCTATCCCCCAAACATAATTTCTCTGCATAGCGATGGACATATTGTTAGTTGGGATATCACTTCTGAAAGTAAGTGCTGAGAGTTTGTGTACTAAGTAGATTTTGATGACCAAGGTTTTTGTCTGTATTGCAGAGTCCGTAAACATGATCTCACTAAAGTCTAATATCTTTACACCTTGTGTCATGATGCATCCAGCCACCTACCTGAACAAAATACTTGTTGGAAGTGAGGAAGGCTCGATGATGCTTGTAAATATTCGAACGAGTCGAATAATTTACCACTTCGAAAGCTTTCGGGCTAAAATTTTGCAAATGATTCAGGTAAAGAAGAATTCAGTCAATGTTTTTAAGTAGAAAAGTGTTGTCTTACTAATCATTTATCGTTTAAGACTCCAGCTGTTGATATTGTAGCCATTGCGCTGCAAGACAAGCGCGTACTTCTTCATAATTTACGAACAGATGAGACTTTAATGAAGTTCAGCTGCTTGGAACAGCCAATCAGTATTGCCTTTCGGTTAGATGGACCTCCAGTTTTAATCACTGGAAGTGCACAAGGAAGCATTACTCTGTGGGATCTAGAAAGTGAGTGAATTGGCTCATGTCATATTGGAAAATTAATTGAGTTAATTTTTTGCTTCAATATAAACTCAGCTCAAGAGCTTGTATGTCACCTGGAGAAAGTTCATCAGGGCCCTGTGAGTGGACTCCAGTGTTTTCCACAAGAACCAATATTTGTCTCCTCTTCTTCTGATAATAGCATTAAGGTAAGCATTACATGGTCTATCCGATAATCATAGCCATAAAATACCCGCTTCATTGTACAGGTCTGGATATTCGACATGCCAGACGGCAGTTTTCGTCTCCTCAACTCAAGGGACGGGCATGCGAAACCAAGTACTCGTATAAGATTTTTCGGCAAGGAGTCTGAAGCAAAATATATTCTAAGTTCCAGTCCTGATGGGAGTTTCCGAATGTTTCATATTTACAATGAGACCTACAATCGTTGCCTCAGTAGGAATAAGATATCTACTCAAGAAATGAAATTGAAACGTTCTTTCGATGCTTTGGATGATCCATCATCTCGAATGCCTCCCATTACGCAGTTCACCTCACGTATAAAAATTGAATACTTGAATTTTAAAGCATGAATACAATGCATAAATTCTATTTTGAATGTTTAGAAACGGTAGCAGCTCCATCACATCATGCTGACATTGCAGCCTGCCATGCTGGGCAAGTTGGTGTGTCCACCTGGTCATTTGCTAATGCAAAACGGGCTGACAAAACCCTGATTCTGCCTAAATACCAGAAATTGCCTCATGTTAATGTCAAAGCTTCGGTATGTTGTTTTAGATTCTAATTCAGTTGAGGGTTTTGGTTTAAATTACGTCAAATTCTGCAGTGCATCACGATGACAACTTGCTGCCAGTTTGTCGTCGTGGGTTATGATGATGGTACATTGGAAAGGTTTAACATTCAGTCTGGACTTCATCGGAAAACTTACGCATCCAAGGGTGGTGGGCCGGCTCACCAAAGCAGCTCTGGCTCAGCGTAAGTGCAGAAAATGAAAGCAATATCGTTATGTGGTTAAATAGCGCTGGAGCGTTTGTTTGTAGGGTAACCGTTCGGGGAGTCGCTGTGGACCAAATGAATGCATCTGTACTAAGTGGAGCTGCCCAGGGAGATCTCATATTTTGGGATTTTAAATCTGGGGCTAGGATTTCCGAAATTCCAATTCCTACTGGAGTGGATTTTATCTTCCACCGAACAACGTTAGCAATATAATTTTTTTTTTACTTAAGTCACGAATTAGGCTTGATTTAGGAATTATTTTACAGGGACTACTTTGCTGGGGTTGCACTAGATGATTTCAGTATTCATGTCATCAATCTGTCGTCAGGAACCTGTTTTCGACGTATTTTAGATATTTCCAGTCCTTTGACAGATGCTTCCTTTTCACCTGACAACATGTGGCTCACCGCTGCCACGTCGGACTGCCTTGTCAGGACATGGGATTTGACAACTGCTGAGTGAGTCAATGCGTTTATTTAACTTTTACCATTATACTGTGTCTAATTATTTTCATAAATATTGTCTTATTTCCTTAGCTTAATAGATGCTGTTCGACTTGACTCCATTGTCACATCCCTAGACTATTCCCCGACTGGAGAACACATAGCGGGAAGCTTTTGTGATCGCACAGGTATTTTTGTTTGGTCAAATAAAACGCTATATGATCACGTCTCTCTAATGCCACTACCAAAGGACTTCGAGCCTCCAGTTTTGTCGTTGACTTCTGCGTCCGTGCTCTCAGGTAAGAAGTATAACTGGTAAAAAAAGGATATGCATAGTAACATAAAATTCTGTTTGTAGAGGATAACAATGATGAAATCATGCCGTTAGAATACGAGTCCCCTGAACAAATCGAAAAGAACTTAATTACTCTCAGCTTGTTGCCAGAATCTAGGTGGAAGAATTTACTCAGTTTGGAAACAATCAAAGTAAGGGTGTTGTAAATCTTAAATCATTAACGATTGCTAATCCAATTCCTTAACTTAGATGAGGAATCGCCCTAAACAACCTCCAAAAACCTACGTTGCTCCATTCTTTCTTCCCAGTATGATTTCTTTGGACAATGGCGAAACTCCAAAACAGAATGGTCATGTTCCCACTATATTCGACCGAGACGATGATGAAGAGGCTGAACTAGAAGCTCAGCCAACATCAAAGGTACTCAACAGCAGTGAGCCAGAAATTCCAATGACTCCATTCGCGAGAAAGTTGTTGGATCTGGATTCCAAGCCGGAATGTGCTGATGGTAAGTTTACTGTGTTCCAAGCATATTTTTCAATTCTTAATTCTCCTTTACCCATACAGAGTTGTGTAATATTTTGTCGGAAATGGGACCGTCTAAAATTGATATGGAGATTCGAGGTCTCAGTCCAGACGGCGGGGGATCAGCCACTCTGTTAAAGGCATTTCTGAAGTTCGCTACTTCTATTTGCAGATCTAAAAGAAATTTTGAGAACGGGCAAGCATACTTAGCCTTATTTTTGAAGGTAAGACCTTCTCACCGAGTTTATTACGCTCAGAATGTGTGTGAGGAAGCTAGATTTCTGAGGAGTATTCAATTCCGTTTCCATTCTTTTGAGGTTACTGAACTAATCAATTCTGGATTTTAGATTCATGGAGAAACACTTTACCAAGACGAAGGATTGCGACAAGAACTTCAGTTGTTGCAGAAAGTGTTGCAAACGGACTACATTCAAAACAAGGTTAATAAAGTTCTTAGTTACGTCACCTTTCTAAAATCCAGATTACAGTAGTTAAGCTTTATTTTTATTTACTTGTCTTTAATAAAGGTAATACTATTAGCAATTTTACAGCGTGACAATTGCGAACTCCATGAATGGAATATTATTGCTTTCAGCATCTTGGACGTTAAGCTCTGACAAGTGCAAAGTCGAACTCTCAGAATTTAAAAGTTATTTGAGGGAAAGTGGATCTGCTGATTTTGAATTGAGGAGTATCTAAACAATGGTTTCTTTTCTACTAATTTAGTATTTAATTGTGGTTTGATTGATACGTTATTCAGCTTTAATTTACAAAGTTAAGCATCTGACTGCTTAATAATGTCCGCAGACAAGAACGCCGAGTTGGAATGGATTCGCTTCCGGGAGGATACGCTTGGAACAGATCAATTCGCTGAAGAAGGTACGGGATCAAAATTTGCAAGGAAATTCAAGGCAAATCCAGTAGCACCAGTAGGTAAGTCTAGCAAGGTCAAGGTGTTTGCCCTTCTGCGAAAAACTAGGTTGGATTATCGTATCGTATTATGTCCATGATACAAAACTTTCAGAGGTCAAAAACCAAAAGTCAAAAAATCGCAAAATGACCCATAGACAGTACTGCCCATGGATACGAAAGTTGTAGAGGACCAGAAGGCCATAAACTTTTTGCCCACACTTTTTCTCCACAATTTTTTCCCTGTGACCTCTCCCTGAGGTCGTAGGTCAGGTCAGCCTAGCAATATAACAAAACTCATTGCTTGCCGCTTGTCATAGGTTGACGCATGGAGTAGCATCTTGAGTACGTGAATACTTTAGACATGGAATTTGGGATGGGAGAAACCCCTGTACCCTTCCCCTTCCCAAATTCCATGTTTAAAGTAATTCACACGTATATGCTGCGATGATGGTAGTACAATCAGCGGCCACCACCTTACTCCAGCCGATGACTTCAGAGAGAGGTCACAGGGAAAAAATTGTCGGAAAAGATTAAATGACCTTGTGGTCCTCTCAGTCCGTGATCTTGATACGTGATCACGTATTAAATAATACGGAGTTAAAAATACGTGATCGCGTATTAAATAATACCGAGTTCCGTATTTTCGTCTTCAAGCAAAAAGTGAAAGGTGCTGCGTCAGGTAACTTTGCAGCAAGAGTCTAGGAGAAAAAAAAATTGACTGGAAATTTTTCTCCTGGACTCCTAAAGGCTACAAAGCAACCCTGACGCAGCACCTTTCACTTTTTGCTTGAAGACGAAAATACGGAACTCGGTATTATTTAATACGCGATCACG
>JABASM010000024.1:0-49079 GCA_019776545.1 Brachystomella parvula
GAGAATGCCTGTGATTTAAGGAAAAGTCTTTAAGAACTTTCAGTTGCATGGACACTAGAGTACTAGTCACAGCCTCTGCAAACTTTGAATTTTCAAATATAGTTTTACTTATTTAGGATTTTTGCAGTTGGGATTTTCACTTAGTTGGGATTTTTGTAGTTGGGTTTATCACATAGTTGGGGTTTTCACCTAGTTGGGTTTTTCTCATTAGGGGTTTTTGTAGTTGGGGTTTTTGTTTTAGGGGTTTTCACCTGACACCGTATATACGTACCTACGTGCCCACCCTGGCAGAGGCGAACGAATTTCAGATTTTTGAATTTGAAGTTTCAGTGATTTAAAATTGAAAGTTTTGAAAATTCAATATTGTTCTAGTAGAATGAAAAAAAAGGAAGATTTAAACTGAAATGAGGATGAGATGCGCGCAATAATTGCGGTTGCAATTCACTTAAAAATGAGTTAGATTTGAGATTGGCTGAATAAGAGGCCTCTGTAGGGACACCAAACCTGGTGCTTGCGCGATTTTTTCCTGTTAAATCGCAGAGAAAGCCGAGGGGTTGTCCAAAATCCCAATTTTCCAACAATTTAGGAAACCTGACTTGTGCAATCATCACCAGGAAGTTGAACCCGTATCTATCTTACCAGTGATCTGATTTTTCTGATACAGTTTTGGAGTTTTGGGTGGAATCGGGTCATGTCTAGTACGAGAATCGTCAAACGTTGTTTTAGGTTACTATTTCAGGTAACAGAATCACGCCTGAAAAACCTTAAGGTTTGGGAGTCCTAGAATTACATTTTCAGTCTAATTTCAGACGACGGAGGCAATTTGTGGATCAAGTTGTTCTAGCAGGGACTGGAGTTGGGCTGACGCTCTTCTCCCTCCTCTTCCTAAGCATTGGTAGACACGTTGGATGGGAGGAGGGCTTTCAAATGGGCGGAGTTGCTTCACTCATTACGCTCCTTCTCCCATTGTTCTACAAACCAGTTCAACAGTCACAAAAAAGACATCAGGCTCACTCAGTTCATGTAAGGTAGAAGAGATGTAAAATTACAAGCGTGAAAGCTTGAACTAATTTTAAATGGTTTTCGATGGATTCTTATAGGCTCATGAGAAGATTTACATCCCAGTAGGCGGGGATTTCTGTTGTAGTTTACGCCTATTTTGTGTTGATGGGATTAAGCCACTACTATGGGCCACTGCCATTGGGAGCTTTGGACTCCTACCGCCGCTCTTTCTCATGGTAAGCCCATTCGATTTAATTGTTTGAAATTCGCGCTTTTTTAATTTAAAAAGAATTGTATTGATTTCTGTTGTTTTTGTCAGTTGGAAGTAAGTCGGGCAGAAGGACTCCAAGGGGGTTCGCTCCTCCTCCTTCAAACGCATCTCGGTCTAGGGATTTCCCTTGGGGTTATACTCGGTGCTGTACTAACTATCAAGAAACAAAAACCATGGACACTCCAACCGCAATCACGCACAGCCATTACTGCCATTTTAACAGGTCTATACAACACCTCATTTCCAACCTCAGGATCAGATTGTTTTATGCAGATTTCATCATTTTTTGCAATTTCCCACCTCTAGGTGTCTCTGTGTTCGTTATGGGTATATGTGAAGGGTACTATGCGTACTCACTGGCTGCCTGGGGCTATGGGATTGCCCTTGGCTCACATCTCTACACCCTCAAAATACTATCAATGGAAAGGACGAGGACGAAGCACTGGGAGCGGGTCTGGGCTCTCCTTCAAGGGATCATGGCCATCCCGCTCCTCTCGTCCATTGCCATCTGGTCGTTTTTTGGAAAGGAGTATTTCTACGCTGCAGCCACCACGCTCATCATATCAGCAGGTAAGTCAACGTCCAACCGCTGAACAAAAAGATCCGCACCGAAAATTGTCTTCAGGTTTTTTTAAGGCGATATTAAACATCTGCCATTTTTGAAGAAGCGGATTTTTTAAGAATCCCGCCACTTCTGGGTGTTTTTAAAGAATTATTCTGTTTAAAAAAAAATTCCTAAAAATTCAACACAGTTTTTCCAGAAACGGGTTTTTATAAAATACGCCGTCTTTGAAGAGGCGGTTTTTACAGGAATCCGGTCATTCCTTATTAAAACCCTACGATTTTTTCAAGAGGAAGTATTTTTAAAAATTTGAAAACGCTTTGTGGTGGTTTAAAAATCCCGCCACTTTCGAAAGGCTTTAATCTTAAGGATCCAACCAATTTCTAAACGCGGAGGTTTTATAGAAGCTCTACTGTTTTTGAAAGGCGGCATTTCTAAAAACTCCATTAATGCGGTAAAACCCCCTGTTTCTAAAAAGTGGTCAAATCCGCCATTTTAAAAGGCTGTTTCTAAAACTTCTAGCATTTTTAAATGCGGTAACTCCCATTTCTTCCTAAAAGTCGGTATTTTTAGAAGTCCTCAGTGTTCCGTTTCCGAATGTTTCCGTTTACGTTTTTCAGCCACTGCTATTTTTGAAATCCTTTCTTTTTTCAAACTTCCGTAATAAATTCTTCATGTTTCCAGGTATCCTGATTTCCCAAATGCTGAATCTTACAAACTGTTCCTCACCTGAGCACTCTGAGGACAATGAGAGTCCGATCCCACCGCCGCCACCCCCACCCCCAGCACAGCAGCCAATGAGAACCCACCGTCCTGCCCCGCTCCGCCGCTCTCTCTCATTCAGCCATCCTCCCTCAGCGTTCTACTCCGCCTACTGCCCAGAATGTGATCATGGATTCAGGTCTAGAGCTACTACCCCCACTATCCTACGTTCAGTTTCACTACCTCAACCCCCAACCACCCCCAAACCCCCTGCTGGACTCACCAAAGAGGGAATCAAAAGTAATTCAAGTAGCGGGGTAGGCGGTGGGACGTCAATAGCACAGATCCACCAGGCACAACCCCAGAAATACTCTAGGGGGTCATCCGAGAGGTTCCCTGATATCCCAATCGAGCCCCAATTTTTCCCCATTCTACAAATTCCTCTCCAGCAGCAGGAACCTGCTTTCACACGACATTTCGTGGACTCATCACTCTTTTCAACTGCCAAGGTATCGGATTTCAACGTGGAACAGCCACAGTTCAACTCACTTCGACGACCACATAAATCCCATGTAATCAAATAATGAAATCTAAAAAATCACTTATCATTATTTTGTGTTTTTAGTAACATTGGTTTTTTTTTAATGCCACTTTGGTTCTTTCTGATTTTTTCAGGAGCAAAGGGGATTTGAGCAGCGTCGTGGATCTGCTCACGGCTCATTCCAACAAGGAGATAATTTAAATTACTTCAATCAAAACTCCTTCCATTGAAATGAAATAAAGTAATAAATTAGTTGAATTCCATTAAGGCCGAATAACCGACAGCGGTTTTCCCTTGGAAGTATTATAGAACCTGCGGGGCTTCAACAACCTGAAGGTTTCACCGACACTTAGAGTACACCGACTTCCCCTAAGGGAAGACGACCAAAATTGGAGCCCAGAAGATCGTGCATGAGGCCGTTGCGGCAACAGATGCCCATGAGAGCCTGTTTTCCCATGCTGCTACGTGGTAAATGGGCAAGGCTGTGACTTCGGATTATTAGAAAGTCAACCCTAAACTCAACCAGCAGGAACATAAAGAGAAGCTTTAGGGCTACTAAAATAAACCGGCTCTAAGCTGTTGAACGAAGCAGTTGAGTTACACGGGGGTGTCTCACCTGATCCGCCATTTTTCAGTTTTTCCGCCCTATTTCCACCCTAAAATCCTAGGCGGTTGAAGCAATTTGAATAAAACATCGGGTAATCGCAGAAAAATAGTCGTTAAGGAAGGTGTTAGCTATATTCTCATTCTTTTTGGGGTAAGATAAAAAAATGGGGTGTCTTATTTCATTTGACCATACTGTAATTCCATTCCCAAGTGGGTGTGTATCCTAATTATGGTGGTTTAAAGCAACCATGTATATGCCGCGTCTCCCAGACACGCCATTTCTCTCAGGTATTCGTAGGGACAAGGGATACTGTTTCGCACATGCTACACCCTTATCGGGTAGAATGTCCAGTCCCGGCAGTATCTCGTGGCGCATCTCTCGTAGAATCGAAACCAAAGAGGCATTCTGTCTCTCGTCCCACCCCCCATGGATTTCCGTTTTAATTAACTAATGATTTTATTCGGAATACCCTTGCCTAAGCTAGAGTTTTACACCACGAAGTCGGTTTTCTAAACCATGTCAAATTTTTTCCCGAACTAAAAACTCCCAAAGTCAGATGGGGAATGGGGAACTCAATAGAACCTCCTTCGGTAAAAATTTATGGTTCTAAAAACCACTGAACCATTAATAATTACTTCTGCCCTTTCTATTTTCTCATACAGACGGGGCGGGCCTGCATCAAAAACAAAGTAGGGTCACTGCTCTAGCTGGATTTTTTTTTCTCTATAAATGTCAAAAATGGAGAAAGGAAATTCCACCTACACACCACACACGACGTGGAATTGACGGGCAAAAATCGACCATGGGCGTCTCGTGGGCTTAAATCAACCATGGTTGCCACCATAGCTTCGACCATGGGTTCGATCATTGAATCGACTATATATGGGTTCAGCCATGGTGCGGTGTATTGCCCGAAGGGGTTTTAATTATCCGTTCGACAATGAGGGGAGAGGATTTCACCCGTGGGCTTAAATTATATGTAGGGGAGTTTAATTATGCGATAGACCAGAAGGGGAATAGATTTTAGCCGAAGGGGGAATACCATCAGGAGGGGGGGGGGGTGTCAAGCACAAGCTGGGTCATAAGCTGTGCATGAAACATGTACTAGAAAGGTGACGCGGTTGATATATTCGTCGTTTTCACCGGCAATGGTTGATTCATCATGCATGGTTGACTCACCGCTTATGGCTGGTCAACCGCACATGGGCTCCAACATTGCTACACCGCCCGTAAGCGGGGCGCCCATGGTTGATTCCATGGTCCAAGCCATGGTGAAACCCCATGGTTGATTCCGTGGTCGATTCCATGGTCGCAACCATTGCTCATTAACCGACAAAAAGACACCCATCAGCAGCCCATGGTCGATTTTCGCCCATCAATCCCACCGCACCAGACTGGCAAAGTGAAAGTGATAGGGCGGAGCAGAACATTTTTAAGTTACCGCAACAAATGACGGTAAAGGAGGAAGACCAATTTTGCTAGAGGAATGGCCCCCATTAGATTTTTCTGAAAATTCGCATGTAGCATCTTTAAAACCTACTCTACAGCATTTTCAAATGAACCGTTTCGAAATTCGTTTTCCTTTGGCTTTAAGACGTCACTAAAGGTCAATCAGCTGACCTCACTGATCGAGTAAAACGATACGTCAATCGAAAGGCTTTGATGTCCTAACTCGAACGATATGCACACTTGAACATTATAATGTACAATACGGCCACTAGAGGTCACCAACTGAACATTAAATTACCACTGGCGGCCATGCTTTACGCCAAAACCGTCATGTGCGGTACATTTTTAAAATCTGGACATCAAGGCCTTTTGATTGACCGTGTCACTTGACCCGATCTATGAGGTCAACGGATTGACTTTTGGTGACCTGTTAAGGTCAGGGGAAGCAAATTTTCAAAAATTTCATTGAAAGAGTTGTAGGGCACGCTTTAGGAAAACTCTAACGGAGGGCCATTCTTCCACCCGAATTTGCCACCCTTCTTGTGTATTGTCCCCGCTCACTTTACTTTCTTTGGGCCGACCTTAGAACCTGGCTAGAATACGAAATGAGCAGAAAGTGAATAAAAATAAACCAAGTTTCGGCTCGAATTCCGTCTTCTTCTCTATGTTCTGTAACAGTAACACCCATGCATTTGTAAATTGTTAATCAGGGACAGCAAAAACAAAGATACGCCCTAGCAAAGTGCTATAATATGATTTTTTATTATCCATTTAGGCTTCGCTACTTTCTACCACAGTACCTAAAAAAGAAAGCGAAAAATAATTCCGCATTAACAAAGAATCCCACAAACTAGCAGTACTGACTGAGTACTCGAGGCACAAAAGCTTTCGAAATTATATGCCCTAACCAACGTTACGATTTTTCTTGCTTCGCTTGAGTCTGAAGTAGTAAGCGCTAAAAAGCAGACTAAAAATCCATAGCTAACATAGACGGGAAAGCATTTCTCATGAAATGGATAAAATAATATTTGTTTTAAACAAGGCTCAGAAAAACTGTTGCAATTTTTTTGCGAAAGTAAAGCAGCGGAATAAAGTAGGTGCCCAGAGGCGTGCTGGAAAGAAGCTCAAATACTACTACTGGTTTTCCGAAATACTATTAACGTTTTCTTCGTTCTTAAGATTTTCTGCTTACTTTGGGGGAACTTCATTTGAGTTTGAACGAAAGACAATGTCCTTCGTCCCGAGTCGCAACCGGTTCCAGACTTTTCTAAAGTTATGGGCAAGCCTCCTCTTGCAAATTCTCGTCTTGTACGTTAACTTCAACATCATCTGCCGAGGCATCCCCGCCAGGTACGCGTTCAAGCTTTATTTTATTGTCCTGCTCATAGGCAACTCGGCTGTCCTGTACATGGAATGGATGCTCGCCTACCTCAAAAGAGAAATTATATGCGGCTTGAATGCAGCTCTGGATTTCCTCCGCGGTATTACAGGTGAGCTAGGGAAGTGTTGGCAATCACAACTTGCCTTGCAAACCCTGGGCAGGAGAAAACAGGAACAACATCCCCCACCATGGGGTACGGGCTTTGAAGTGCCCATCAACCCTTAGCACATAAGTCCGTACCCCAGGGTTAGGAGCAGTTCTGCTGATGAAATACCCCTTCCCATCAAGATACTTTGAGAAATACCAGGTACAACAACTTTGAATGAGGCCCATCATTTACTTTCATTTACATTTACATTTAGTGGGGGTGGGAAGAGCTTCAACGATGGGCTCGACCTTGGGAAGGGTAGTTTCATTATTGGCTCGGCCGTGGGTGGGTTCGTTTCGGTCTCGACAATGAGAGGGTGTTTTAACCATAGGCTCTACGAAGGGGGGGGGGGGGGGGGGGGGGGGTTAANGGGGGGGGGAGGGTTTCTATAACGGGCTCGTCCATGGGGGGAGGGAACGTTCAAAACCTCAGTGGTGGTCCAGTGTACTGTTGAAAACCCGCTTATTGTCGAGCTTATACTAGTTGAACCACCCCTCCTTCCAAGGTCAAGTCCATGGTTAGTTGAAACCTCGTCCCTCTCCCGTGATGAACTATTCCCACCCCCACTGTTGAACACATAACTGAATCCCCTCCCCAAGGGTTGAGACAATCGTTTTTTACACCTCCCACAGGAGCTCCCATGTCCCATGACTGACACAAGTCCCATAGCTGATAGACCTCCCATGGGAGGAGCACCCAGCAATTCCAGACGCCGATGCATCAGTTTACAGAAAGATCTGACAAAGGGTACATCACCAGCAGAATTGGCCTTCCTACCTTCCGCGTTTACTTTGTTTTAACATTGTTTTTCTTGAACTCACAGAAGAGTATGAACCAACCTGGACTGTAACTCAGCAGGAGAAAAATATAAAATTTGCTAACGCCTTGGTCACTAGCGCAGAGTTGTTTGAAGCAGCAGCAATGGTAGGTGGGTCATGCATGGCGCTCGTTATACCTCTATTCTATATGGACTCATCACGAGCTGTAGCGATGAAATTCATCGGAGGCCTCCAGTTCAACGGCTATGTGACAGTTGAGTGGCTGGTGTTTGCAGGATTAATTACACATGGCTTTGGCGTTTTCTGCCTCCTGCTGTGTTTCCTATCACTACTTTTCGGCAGTTCATTCTATTTGGCCGTGTTCCATTGGGTCTCGAGGGAAATCAGGTATAATTCCTCAACGCTAGTTACGCTGCATGCTTTTATTGTCTTAATGTAATGAGAACTCGCAGAACGGAAGACAGGTTTGCCTCCCGAACGCATAAACGCTTCAATTGAAATTCTTCGCAACGACGAAGAAAATGATTTCGAATGGCGGTTGTCTGTAAATAAATAAAATAATGTTGGGCTGATCTGATTGACCGGTGTCAACGAAGGAGGGGTAAGGAATCAGAGGAATGCTATAGGGATATTTGCAATTTGGGTACGGCCAAGGTTCGGGTAATGTTCGGGAATCTTGATTGTTTCCCAACCCCAGTAAAAAAAAATTCCACAAAAATCTACAGGAAAGCCAAGCTGTCTGCAGGTTCCCAAACCCGCTCGCATGCGAGATTCCAGTCACATTCGAAAGGAGTATACCCAAGTCAGAATAGGAACAGAGATGCTCCCATAAACATTGAAACTTAGCTGATAGGTTATTACTCACCAATACCTCCAACTTTTGTACAGGGCGTAGGTGGGGCATTGACCCTAAGTGACCCTAGGTCACTAAAGGTCAGTCGCTTGACCCCATGAATCCAGACAAGTGATACGTCGATCGATCGAGTCCCCTGATCCTAGAAATATATCATACTTGTTCGGTTTGAAACATGGCCGCCAGAGGTCATTAAATGCTTCGCATAAGTTTTTGCGACCTCTATTGGCCATGATTTAGATCAGAAGGGTCACGTATGGTATATTTTTAGAATCACGAGAATAAAATCTCTATTGCAGAATCCGTCCGTATCCGTCCGTAAGCTTTAGTGACCCCCAAAGGTCACAAAAGGTCAATGCCCCACCTAGGCCCTGTACAAAAGTTGGAGGTACTAGTGACTACTAACTACCAGCCAAGTTTCACTGAAATCCATGGGAGCATCTCTGTTCCTATTCTGACTTGCGTACACTTTTGGAAAAGTGCCTGCCGGTGATGTCAATGGAAAGAAAAAGGCACAGTCGTACACACCTTTCCCCCATTTTACAGTACTACTGGCCAAAAATAAATAATATACCTCTGCAACAAATTGCTGACCAAATGCTTTAAAATAGTCCACATGGCTTCCGGTTTTTGCTAAAATGTTAAGCATGAGGTTGACTTTAATTTTCAGTCTTGACCATAGAAATCGATCGCCTCTGAGCCAACCTTAGTTTCCATTTTTTCGTTGCAGTGGTATATTTGTTTTTGGCTTTTTGGCCAGTGCTATAAGTCCCGTAGAGGTAACAAATGGCTAAAAAACTTTCTTTATAATTTATCGTTTCTAGTGAAGCCGGTAAGAAGAACCGCATGCGGAAACCTTTGGAACGACAGAACAGAAACGTTGGACTTAATAGCCACAGGATCCACGCTTACAAAAAACTATACATTGCATCCGGGCATGTTGCTGACAGCTTCTGCATTCCTCTTGGAATATACCAAGCTGTAGGGATAGCACTACTATCCTTTGGTCTCTGTCTTGTTATCACCGGACACGTCGGCATTGGAGAACGATTTATCGTAGCCGCTCCTATGACTGCATTGCTAACAATTTATTTTCTCAGCTTTTACACGATTGGAAAGCTCCGGCAGATGTCTGTAGAACTGCTGAGTGACTGGAAAATTCCGGAGTTTTCAGCCATGAAAAGTATCGCTGAATGGAAGAGGCAGGAACGCATAGTCAGATGCCTGAGACCCATTGAGTTCACCGTCCCCAACAGGGTGAATGTCTTCGACATGCAAAGGATACTCACTTTTGGGGACACTGTCATCGACAGGGCCATTTTCCTTCTCACTTTGTAAAATATAGCAGCCAGGATGGACATAGCTTATAAGAACAAAAATGGAGGACCTGGTAGTACTCACTCAGTTGAATTCCTGAACAGTCGCTTTGTCTAATGACATAACAACTTAAATTACTTTCATATCTCGGTGGATATATTACCGCGGTAGTTCTCACCCGAATTCCAAATACCCTCTCCCGACCATTAAGCCTACTTTAATCTTTTTATTAAATTAAGCTAACATATCAATTGCAAATAGCCATCTCAGAACAAGCGTTCCTGAAAGGTTAATTTTAGCACGGAATTCCCTGCCTATAAAATGTAAGAATGAAACGTTAATGCAATTTAATTCTATTAGGGATTCTTGGCTTTTTTGTCTATGAGTCAGCGCAAGCCGCCCTTAACCCACCTGTATAAAAAATCAATTATTCCTGGGCTTTTTTTTTTTCTGGTCAAGGCTTGATAGTAGAAATGCTTAGTAAAACCTCCGCAGCAAAAATATGAAATCGTAATTATTTATTTCTTTTCAATTCGTCCCTCAATAAAAAGTCAGCCGCCATATGTATAAGACTTTCGCATTTTAAAAAACAAAGTCACAGGAATGCAAAAATCAAAAAATTCAAGAACTACTACGGGAAGAATTAAATACCATTAGAATGAAATTAACCGACCAGAAGAACAGATGAGCCAGTTTTCATAAATGGCGACTAGTCCAGTTTACAAGAAGTCAAACTCGTTCTCGTCTACAAAGAGCTTAAGAATGTCGGCATCCTCTTCCTCGTCGTCGCTCAAATTGAGAGACTGAGTGGGTAAGGCGGATTCCCTAGGCAGGGTAGGTGATTCTCCTGGATTTTCCGTGACCTCTATTCCCCCTGAGTTGGAATTATCTGGCTCATCTTGATCAAGGTGCAATTTCTTACTGGGTGGAGGCTGACTGGGGGGCTCATCTGCCTTCGTCTTTTTTCCTCCGGCTTCAAAGGCATCCACTGCAGCTTTCCTATCCTTGGCCTTCTCCACAGCCAATCGCATGCCACGTTTAAGAATTTCTAGTTTTGAAGGTTGCTTCTCAGTGTCGTTGCCGGGTAATGCTGTTGTAGATTGGGTTCCTGTGGCGGGTGAGGGAGCGGCTAAATTTTCATTCGCAACTCCTGAGGATGAGAGATGTCCATTTGACGAGTCGAGTCCTCCATTTTGAAGTGAAGCAGAAGAAGTTGAAGTAGGTTCTTGCTTCTGATTGGGTAAGGCAGCCGAAGCGGATATTTCGGCTGGAAGCTGACTATGTGGCTCATCTGCCTTCGTCTTTCTTGCTCCGGTTTCAAATGCATTCACTGCAGCTTTCCTGTTCTTGGCCTTCTCCACAGCCAGTAGCAAGCCACGTTTAATTTCTAGTTTTGAAGTCTGCTTCTCAGTCCTGTTTTGCTGGGGTTCTGCTGTTCTAGACCCTGTGGCGGGAGAGGGAGCGGATAGATTCCCATTTGCAATTTTCGCAGACGGGAGACCTCCGTTTGAAGAGCTGAGTCCTCGATTTTGAAGTGAAGCAAAAGAAGCAGATCCTTGCTTCCCATTGAGTAAGGCGGTCAAAAGGGCTTTTCCAGGTGTAGATGCAAGTTTCCCATTTGAGAATGAAGGAGTGGAAACGGGATTTTTGGATGACGAAGTGATCGATTTCTTTCTATCTGATAAGAAGGCAGTGGGAAAGGGCGGTTTTTCGAACGGCGGAGAAATCGATGCACGGCCACCATTTGACACCGTAGGATTTGGAAGCACTGGTTTGTTGGATGACGAGCTCGGAGCCACCGGCTTTTTGAACAATAAAACGGAACTTGCTTTTTCGAATGATGAAGCAACGACCTTTGGTTTCTTGGTTGCAGATTTTTTCTTAAGTTCCGAAGCACTGGATTCACAGGGCGATAAAGACGACGAAATAGGAGAGCAGGAGCTAGTGGAACGGGAACAAGAGGAACTTGAGCTCGAGGATCCTTTCCGAGGAGAGAACTGACGCATTCTTTCAATGGAACGAAATTTCTTTTGAGACAAGTCAGGACTGGTGCTTTTCTTTTTCTTACCCTTATCGCTCTTCCTGTTTTTTGTAGTCAGCTCCTTGCTTGACTTCCGCTGACCCGGAGTCACCTCAGGAAAGTTTTTGATTGGTAAAACTGGTTTCTTCACGCCACCTTTTTGTATTTTCTTGAGCGATGAGATTGGAATGCGACAGTGGAGAAGCTTGTACTCCCCCCAGGCAGCCTGTGGAGAAGGCGTTGTTTCTAGTGTTTTACTTTTAGATTCATTTGGGCGTGGCTTCGCACTGGCAGCGTCCGCTTGTTGTCCTTTCTTGTTCGGAGTCTGAGTTGCACGTTGCCTCGAGATGGAGGCAGGTGGCTTCGTGTTGTGAGAGACATTTTCCTTTTGCTGCTTATTTTGAGCTGTAGCTGGCAAAAAAGGCTTATTTGGAGCATTGGTTTCAAGAAGCGCGTTTGTATTCTTCATACTATTTTTACCTTGCTTAGCTGACGTGAGGTTAGCGTCGAGCTTCTCCCTGCCCTTTTCTTTGGGCAAACGAAGGGCAGGCCGAATAGGAGTCTTGTCAACAAACGCTGCTAGTGGTGGAGGTTCAAAACTCTTCCTGGCCTTTGCCTTCGCTTTCTCTTCTTTCCGTTTCTGAGATTTGGCGAGTCTTGCTTTGGATCTTTCAAGGGTTTTGACGGAGTCTGCCTTAAGACTCGCACGAGGACTGATCCTGGGAAAGTGTCGGGAAGGAGTTACTTTCTTAAACAGTCCTGCATCAACATGTTGGAGCGTCACTCTATAACAGGTCGGGACCATGATGCTAAATTCCTGAGTTTTGCAGCTCCTGATGTAGAAATTTTTTGTTGTTCTATCATTGTAGACATCATCCGACATTTTGATCCAATGATGCTTTGGTTTTCTGACAAAAGGAGAAGGGCCCGCCTGTTTGGACACTTCACGACTGTAGAATCTTTCGCAATCGAAAGTAGTAGTAGTAGTGTCGTCCCTTTCTCTTCTATGAAGTCTTCGAGGTTTCCCTGTTGCAGCGATTCTCTGACGAAGGATGTCATGGCAGACGATGGGTTTGGGGGCTCTAGCCTGTCCTGCTCCTTCAATAGTGCCGTTGTCTGCTTTTTCGTCAATTAGAGCGTACATCAGGCAGACATTGTTCAGGAAGTCCATTTCTCCTGTAACAGGGAAGGCAGCTCGGTCTACCAATACAATAGCAGCTGGGTTAACATGAGCTGGTTTACCCACTGGATCATCACCTTCAGGTCCTGCTCCATTATACTTTTTCTTCTGCTTCTATGGAAACAAGAATTTCCTTAGTAAAACTTATCTTGCCTTTTAGAAGAAAAACCCATAAAGGTATATTGCAGTACAGTGGAATAGGTACTTACCGTTAGCATTTTACTGCTTCCTGCTTCAGCCTCCTCCATTGAAGCGTTTATTGAGGACGGTATGCGAGACTTCAGCCTGACAAAAAGACGTTCATGTGCGTGGCTCCTTCCCTTCTTCAGTTAATCCATACGAATTAGACCCAAATCACTCGACCTGGTAAAGAACAATTAGTTACTGCGTAGTCTGACAAAAATAACACTGAATCAATGATTAATGAACTCACCAGCAGCAGTACAACGATGCCACGTGCAAGAAATGCAAGGAATGCAAGGAATGTTGTTTATGCAAAAAGCAGTATAAAAGCACGCGGGGTGTCGGCTCTCAGAGGTTCCAAAGTTGGCAGTCAGCGTCCAAAAAAAAACACAAAGTTAGAAGTCACCGCACCGGTCCGGTACATACTAAAAACAAAAAACCCAAAGCAGTTTTAAATGAACCTGAAGGACAAAAGTTATTCTCTTCGGTCGTATCTAAGCCTTTCAGCTTCTTCGTTGAGGTGGAAAAGTTCTTAGAATCGCTTAGCGGTCAGAGGTTAATAACTCAATTAGTGTGTAGCAAAGCGGCACAAACAAATGGGGGCCCAAACTCTTATATGTTACCTGTCACCCCTGAGCCCCGAAGTCAAGCGTTACGCATTATTCGGGAAAGATTTTTATTGAAAAATGTTTAATTCAGTTTCTTAACAAAAGCATTTGATCTGATCCGCATTTGCCCTCGTTTGGGTTAAAATTACCATTGAGATTGAAGAAAGAAATAGTACTAAAAAGAATTTGAAAAGGACCTCCCAACTATATCATTACGAAAATGGCCCCATACAACTTTCAATATAACCTTATGCTGCCTTAACTCAGTTTTCAGCGTAGAACTGAGTGGTGAAGGTCGTTTTTTGGAAATTCGAATTGGTTTGGCCTCTGGAGGTCACCGACGGTCAGTCAGCTGACCTTTCCGATCGGATCAAGCGATAGGTAAATCGAAAGAACTCGATATCCCGAGTCTAAAAATATACTACTCTTGACCTTTTTAATGCAAAACATATCCGTCAGAAGTCATTTAATGTTAAGCAGAAGGTTTGGCGACCTCTGGCGGCCATGTTTTACACTAAAAAGGTCAAGCGTGGTACATTTTTAGACTGAAGATACCGATCCCTTTCGATTGACGTATCGCTTGACCCGATCGCAAAGGTCAGCTGACTGACCTTTGATGACATCCAGAGATCAAAACAATTCGAATTTCGAAAAGTGACCTTCACCAATGAATTCTACGTTAAAAACTGAGTAAGGTTTTTGAAAGTTGTATGGGGCCATTTTCGTAATGACATAGTTGGGAGGTCCTTTTAAGAAACTTGGCATCTTTCAAAGCCAACTTTGGAAGCCAACTTCGAGCCTTGAATACATTTGTTGAGTACAGTGTGTCCCAAGAATTATTTGACCGAGGAAATGTTTCTCTTTTTTAAAATTCGAAAACCCATATTTCTGATTTGTTTTTTAGCAGGACGACTTCAGTTATCAGTGCATTAACTTTAAAGCTAAATTAATTCAAAAGTAATTGTTCAAAAATTTTATCCCAAATACCGATTAAGTAAATTCCAAAAAGAGAAACATATTCTCCGGTCAAAAGATACATCGGACACACTGAACATTTCACCCAATCTGAATCTCCGTAATGAAAATTCATAATTTTTAGAAAGAACAATTTTTTTCCAGCTTCGAGTCAACAACACAGTATTTACCGCTGCCTGCTAACTGTTTTTCAATCAATGGTTCTTTTCCACCTGTCTTTGAAGGTTGACCTATGACCTTAGAGGTCAACTGGTCACCCTGGTGTTCATTTTAGACTGGGCTCGGATGTGTATTGTCGACCGCTAGCTTGTATACCAGGAAGAATGGACGGCTGATTTTGTCAAAAAACGTGCTAGATTACAGTTATGGGGGAAAGGTCACAGGGGCATTATCTTTGAGAAATATGAAATATTGAGAAGTTAAGCGTTTTGCTTCCGTAAACTGTAGAAATCCATGTTTTTAACTTCTGAATTTTGAGATAAGGATGAATTATAACTGCATTTTTTTCAAAACCCATTTTCCCAAGTTGCCGAAAACAATTCCATGAATTGACATCTTGAGAAATTCTCTGAGAGCTGTGCCATTGGCACCATTCATTAAAACGGAGATTCCTCCGTCATTTTTCCAGGTACAAGGTCAAGGAGTTATCATTTCCAGATTTGCGTCACTCCCAAGAGTCCATATCCTCACTTGGCTTGACAAAATAATTCCCAAGGAATATTTGCATAAGCACTTCTAAATGCCCATCACACCCTTTTACATTTATTTCTCAAGCACTTGCTAATAACTGACAGAGTCACAGTGGAGTCATTTCTGTTGACACGATCCACATAATATATCTCTGTTTGTTTGAGTTTATCTTTTGCAAACAGATTCCAAGAAATTCATGGGATGCTCAGTTCCAGATTTTTAGCGAAGATCAGGAGACTCAATGAATGGAGGATTTTAGGGATATAAAAGAGGTACGCTTGGACAGTCTCAATCATCACTCTTCCTTTCCAAGCTTTCAGCCCCTGAGAATTACGCTCAGCACTCCAACCCCATTTCCAGCTACCGCTGCCCAACACACTAATCTCCATTTTGCAAAACTCTAAAGAAATTTGACAGACTTAAAAAAAATGAAGGGAATTTTAGTACTTTGTGCCATTGCTCTCTGTGTCCTGATTTTCACTCAAGAATCAGAAGCTGGACTCTCAAGAAGTAAAGCCATAGCCCCAAAAATTCTGAGTTTAAAAATTTTAATTTTGAAATCTTGATTTTAGATCGCAACAGTGGGAGCTCACATCATGGAGGAAACGATAATGGCCGAAATAGCCGAGGATCAGATCGCGGAGGAAATGGATACCCACGAGGAGGGTCAGACCGTGGAGGAAACGGATACCCACGAGGAGGATCAGACCGTGGAGGGAACGGCCGTCCGACTGGCAGCTGCAGCTATGACAGCCAATGCAGCGGAATAAAAGTCTGCAAATACGGCCGGTGTCAAAACCCTGTTTCAACCATCGGTTAATTTTTAATTCTATTTATTATCCCCATTTTCAAAAATCCAAAGCTGGATCTTCAATTAACAGTAAATAAAGAGTTGATAAATCTTTAACAATTTTTCTACAAGAGACAAAAATAAAATATGAATATTATTAGCAGCGTCGTCTAACAGGGTCCATCACATTTTCTCGCATTAAGTAGTTATTAACTTACTATGCATCAGGGGGAGGGTCACAGTACATCACAAAGTGGATTGAAAAGGTGGATATTGCACTTATTGCATGGTAACTAAGAATAGTAAAGCAGCACTAATAGAATTAAATACATTGCTATTAGATTTTCAAATCTTAAATATATGGATTGGACCTCAGCGTAGGACCGGAAACACTACCTCAATTCCGCCTCTACAGCTCTGATTTTTTTTTTAAATGTAGTACATTTAATTTTCCTAATAACAAGTTTTTCGGCTTGATTTTTTCAGCGTGGTTTTTCTTGCAAGCTGAGTATGAATAGCCAAAGGCCTTCCAAACAACAACAATGAATTTAACAATAGAAAGACTTGCCAAGGTCGTTTTGATTATCTTACAAAATACTCGAGGAAATTTTCTTCTCAACACAAAAAATAGTTTAGTAAGAAAATTAGTTTCAAAGTCCTAGAAATGGGAAATGAAATTTCCGCGATGGAAGTGTGGGAAAATACACTGCTTTCAGCAAAAAAGCTGAAAATCTTTTCTCCCCTATTTCTTTAAAGGCCGATATTCGAGCAGCGAACTCTGACAATGGAAGCAGCGAAGAGAGCGACGGAAGACGAAAGTACAGAGAGACTACTGAAAACCTGATTTTGTACTCCTAATTTCAGAGTTAAGCGTAGCGGGGTCAAAGGCACTGAGTCATCACCCATTATGATCAATTACATCCTTATATCTATGCATAGCTTAGAATCCAGTACTAAAGTATATAAAACCTGTGGGACGAGTTTTGCCTGTTAATTAGGAACTTGGAGTTTACGGGTTTTTGAATTATGAAAATAGAATTCCAGTTCGCGTCGTGTGCCTTCTTATCCTACGAATTGGCAAGTAGAGAGCACAGAGTTGCTGAATGAAACTGATGATCCTTTCTTCTATTGATGTTGGTGTAGTATGAGTAATAGGATAGAAATTCCAAAAATCAGAAAAACAGAAGACTGAAGTGACGAGCCGGAATTGGGGTCTAAGCATTCTGACAAATCTTTTGATGCAATGTATCCATGCTTACAGAGACACATTGGCTTAGCCACGTTCCTTCCTTCATCTGACTGCCCACCAATGAGAGTTCCACTGTAGAGTACACACTCGGCATTACTATGGCACTTATGATTGAAGGGCTGTGAGTCATATTCTTCTGGACTTTTAATATGGCAGGCAGAGGAAACCTTCCTTCGACACTCCTCACTCCGACGATCATAGGTTAGTGAACCAATGCAACCACATAGGAGGCCTTGAGTATACGTCTTACATGAGAGACCCCGCCCTGCATCACACTCGTACTTTGGGTCGAGGAGCTCGAGGCCTTTTGGATCTGGCATTTGACAAGCTTTGCCCCATCCGGCGAACTTAAGGTCACAGGAGCATTGGATGACGAGTATGGAGAGTTGTACGAAGATATAGAGATACCTCATTGTCATTTTACAGTAAATCTGAAGAAAGAAATCTATTAGAATTCAAAGTTGCTGTCATCCCGTGTCTTCAGTGAATGAATTAAACTCACCCGTTTATTTTCAGTAGTTAGCAGTCATAGTATAGCTGAAACCGACAGTAGACATGAGGACGGTGTGGAATACTCTCACGTTCATTCAATTAGCACCCTTGCTTTTCACTATCGTTGTAAACCTGAAACCTGATGAACAAGGTGTGTGGATCGATTTTATCTGAAACAAGAATAAAAACGGAAATGAGTAATTCGTTATCTCGGGTACTAATACCAGACTGACAACCTGTGCTCGTCGTTTGGTAATTAATACTGTACATGTTTTTTTATCAAGATGAGCAATAAGGAACGAATTTGTTTACCTTTGCATTTGCGATAGAGAAGCAGCTGACCTTGTTTTTCGTGTGATGAGCAAACTACTGGAAGAATGCTTGGATTGTTGAATGAACTTAAGCTGATTGAAATTATAACTGGAATTCCTTGCGCTGGTCCTCAATGATTTGTCTTAGGCAATTATTTTAGAGACTGCAGGAAGACCTTGCGTTGTGAATGGATTTGGATACAGAAAAAAATGTTGCAAAAAATTAGAAACAAAAAAATTCGCACGCAGTAAATAAAACACCGACGAAGGTAGGAGGCAGACTAGGGTTGGGTTTTTATTTATTACTGTGAAAAATAATAGCCGTTATTCTGGATTATTTGGGAAATTTCTATAGATTTCTGACGCTTTCTGACGTTTCTATGAATTTAGGAATTTTTCTGAGATCTTTCATAAATAGACAATTTTTTCAAAAGCAAGGCAAGTCGCAAAGCGACCTAAGCCCACCCGTTGCATTAGCCTGAAACTTTGTTAGCTAGGTATTACTGACCCTTTGCTTCAAATTTTGTATTGGTAAGTGGGGCACTCTCACCTACAACCTCCAGGGGTCGCTAAAGGTTTATCAGTTGACCTCTGGCACTGTACAAACAATGCGTAAATCGAAAGAGCTACCTTGGATACTCTTATCTTCTGGCTTAAAACGTGGTCTTCAGAGGTCGCAAAAGTTACGGCAGAATATTTAGCGACCTCTGGTGGTCATACTTCAGGTCAGAATAACCGACAATGGTATATTTTTAGAATCAGGAGGCCAAACCCTTTTGATAGACGGATTGCTGCCCGGATTTATGTTGTCAAGTCACCTTTGGTGACCTCGGCAGGTCAGAGATAAGGGAGCCCCGTTTCCGACCAATATAAAACTTGAAGCAATGCTCCAGTAATACATGGCGAACCAAGTTTCAAGCAATTCCAACCTGTGGACACGGGACACTTTGTGACGATTTAATGAGTTGTGGACGTTTTATCAACTAAAATTAATCTTGGGCCTTTGAAAATTTTCTTTTCGGACGCTTCAAAAAAGTTTAAAGAATCTTGTCATTTTCGATTTTCTGGTTCAAAAATATTTGTGAATTTTGGACGTTTTTGGAAACTAATAAGAATCATTGATATTTTCTAAAATTCTTCTGAATTTCGAAAATTAATTGATTAATTAAATTCATCTTGAATTTCTGTACCTCAGAAAAAATGTTAGATCGACCTCGGATCTTCACAGACCCCTCGAACTATAAAATTTCTACTTCGTCGGTGAAAAACTGGAACACAAGATTCTGATGATGATGGAGGGCTAGAGAAAAAAAAGTAGTATAATGTGATTGGCGGAGAGTGTTTACGAAGTGGATAAGTGCGTTACATGACCTCATTTACATTGGAATCCGATTACAAAGAAATGAATAACTTGAAAGCTTAATCCCAACTTTCTGTCAGCAACGAAGTTTAATTTAAAGCATCTCAAGTTCAAATGGCAAGGAATAAGGAAATGATCTTTTATTCTGTAGCGTTGAAGTTTCATAAATTAAAATGCTATAGAGAAATGCTTGTCCGAGGAATTTAGTATCCACCATGTCCATAGCCTCCATGATGAAAGCTTGCTCCTTGGTGTATGTACTTCTTACTTCCTGGACCATGCTCGTCTACCTGTAAAAGAAATCAAATGAATTTTACGGAAGGAACTTCCGGTGAATCGGAAATTAAGTTTTTCCGTACGGAGTAATGGTAGTCGTATGGTGATTGGTGCACTTGGACTTTGGCATATCCTGGACGGTGGTAACCGTGGCCATACCCACCGTGTCCCCCGTGGCCACCTGCTACAAACCCATAGCCCAAATGATATCCGCCATGACCGTACCCTCCTTCTCCTGAAGCAAAGGCGACGAAGACGGCCAACAGGGTACAGACGAGGACCTGAAATTCAGAAATATTATTTCTAAACAAAAAACGGTTGTTTAAGTCGAAAAGTGCAATCTTACCAATTTCAATTCCATTTCTTGAAACCGAAAAATTAAGATTCTGTTAAAACTAAGTAAACACTGATTGACTTTGAATAGTTTGATTTGAGCTTTTATACTTGGCGACATTTTGGCTTGTAAACCTGAGTTAAATCAATGTACAACCGCCTCCTGTCACCAAAATAATCAAATGACTTGAGTAATAGCGGTAAATTGATTAGAAGGTGGTTACCTTCACGGTTTTATTAGCATGAGAGGCAAGGGCTAGTCAATGAACCACTCAACCGCTGCCTTCCGCTTCATTAAACAAATCCTAATTGTTATTAAGAGAGTAAATTCTAAGGATATTTCTAGCCTGTAACACTGTCGGCATGTCGATCATTTGTCCACGGAACTCAATTGCTCCCTGAAATCAATTCAAAACGGATTAGGGTCGATTCAATCTTTGAATATCAGAATTTATTTTACTTTGCCGTCATTTTCTCCCTGGTTGAATTTTTTGATGAGTTCCTCAGCCCATTGGATTTTCTCAATTGAAGGGCTAAAGGCCCCCTGTACAATGGGCACTTGGTCTGGGTGAATTACTTGCTTCCCGTTAAAGCCCATGGAGAATCCCTCCAGAGCTTCTGCCTTCAACCCTTCGGTGTCCTTGTAGTCGATGTGAACGGAGTCAATGGCTTGGAGCTTGAAGGCTTTGGCTACCATGATGAGGTACTGACGAGCGTATAGCAGTTCTTTTCCTTCCTTTGTTCTCGTTGCACCTGAAAAAAAAAAATCGCTGAAATCAAGTTGAGCACACCCACCCGAACGCAGATTCGCAATCCAACAGCATGTCAATTGCATTTCAATCAGACTTGAATCTTAACAGAAATCACAATTTTTATCCTTTTTGCTCTTTACAGAAACTTTCGACGTTTCGTGACATTGTTTTTCTAGTACGTTTCGTAGAAATTTTTAACTTTTTCCGAAATAAGAAAATCACATTCTCCTGAATTTTTTTCGCGATTTTAAAAGGATCTTTTAAAACAATGTCCTCACTTTTTTTTGTTCAATTTTGGAATGTTTGTTATCAGAGTTCTGAAAAAATTCAAATTTTTTGATTTTCATATTTCTGAATTAAAATTTCCGAATTCTCAAATTTTCAGGCTTAATTTTTTGAAGCTGCAATTTAAATAATTTTTTGAAATTTTGGTCACAGACGGACGGAAAACAGGCACCTGGTAGGAAAGCTATCGCCTTCGTCGGTAACAAATTCGAAGCTTGGATACGTTAATCGGAGGGAGAGTGTAAAACATACCGATATCAGCGCAGTAGTCATCAGACCCGAAGACAAGGGCCGCCGGTATGAAATGCGAGGTCGTTGAGAGCTGCCAAGCAGTTTTACATATTTCAGGCAGCGCTAGAAATGACTGTGCTGTTTCAATAAAGATGATTAAGTTCAGTTTCTTCTCCAACTTTCTTCCTTCCAGTATTTCATTCGTCTTTTCTGAAAACTAAAGAAAGAAACAAACTTTTCTTCCTGGATCTTTCCTACAATGAGCTTGGGTTTAAGACTCCTAATTCTAACGGACTTACCCATTCCAACTGATCTACAAAATCGACTTTTGGGAGAAGGACTGAGCTTGGCATAGTTTTTGATCCCAGAATAGTTTCCAGATCGTCATCAATGAGCCCAGAGTCAACGGAGTTGACCCGTACCGTGAGCTCAGCCCTTCCAAAAGCAGTTCCAGAGTCTAGAATGCTCCGGACATTGTTACGAGCCTCTTCCTACGTAAGAAAGAGTTAAAATAAGTCTGCGTCAACACTTGACTTCGATTACCTTTTTGCTAATGGCGACACCATCCTCGCAGTCTAGAACTACAGAGTCAAGCTCCAGTGAAGATATTTTGTTTAGCTTCTTCTCGTCACTTGCAGGGACGTAGAGAAGAGCTCGCCGTGGCCTGTATGAGCTCCCTTGAATCTCATCAGTAGTTGACATGAACCTAGCTCCTCTTTGCCTTAGACCCAGTGGAAGTATCCACTGTCCTTGTCCCAAGTCCATCCGGTTCCCATGCAGGCATCGTCTTAAGGTTCTCAATCCTCCTGTTAGTGCCTGCAAGAAAAGTAATGAAGAGATTTTGAAAGTAATTTTCTTGGTAGTAGAAAATTGAATGTCAAAGGTCAAAGTTTGCAAAACGCTTGGCAAAGTTAAAGCTAAAGCAAACTTGAACTTAGCATTTTTCCCCTTGGACGCGGGAAAGCGGCTCAATTTCAAAATGTGTATTTTATTTCTCGATTGATTTTTTCAAGTTTTCTCATTTCGACTTTTGACTTCCGATTTTCGACTGCGGATTTTCGCAACAATTAACTAGCAATGGAAAGCGTAATTGAGCAACAGCGACGGTACCATGAAGAACGGGAGCGTCTCATCGACACGATGGTCAAGGAATCACTTCACAAGAAAAATTCGGTGAGAAAAACAGACTTAATTTGTTACGAAAAGAATCTTCTGTTTCTGGGTCTGTCACTGCCGGCAGTGGAAAGCTCAAATCTGGGCATCCGAACACTAATGGAAAAATTAATCAATTAGAAACAAGATGAATAATGGAAAACGTATTCTCTGAGTTTTCCTTTTGTTTTCTAGCATCGTGATATGATAAACTCGGAACACCGGACAAAGATGCTACTCGATGTATGTTTTTCCTTCTCGTTTTCGTTATAGAAATCATAAAAATGTATTTGGTTATGTTTCTTAACTGTTTCTGATTTTCTTAGCGGTACATGGACGCGACGAATACATTGAAAGAGGCTTATGAAGACAAGGACGGGCTCCGTATGGCAGAGGATAAAATAATCTCAGGCTCAAACGAGTTCAAAGAATTCTACAACCGCTTATCTTCTATCAGAGAGTTCTATCGTCTCCATCCATCAGAAGTCTCGGTTCCAATGTCCGTTGAATTTGAAGAGTACAAGAAGATGCGGGAGTCTAATGCTGAAGAATTTACTAACCTTGTTAATTTCACGGATGAAGAGGGTTATGGGAAGTACTTGGATCTCCATGAGCATTTTGAAAAGTACTGTAACCTCAAAGGAGTCGACAAAGTGGACTACATTAGTTACATCGGACTCTTTGATCGGTTCGATGAAATTCCTAAGGAGAGGAAGGGACTAGAGTACAAGAAATACGTGGAAGGACTTCTGGAGTATATCTACGACTTTCTCGGAAGGATCAAGCCCCTCCTCGGTTTGGATCAGTTGCTGGTTGCAGCTGAGAAAGACTTTGCAAGGCAGTGGGATACGGGAACTTTCCCTGGGTGGCCGGTTAGTAAATTATAAAATTAAACAATCTGATTCTCAGCATGGAACTTTCTATGATTCTTATGCACGAACGAGGGTGGTATCTGTTATCTGCGTTCCTTCTGTTTGTACGTCCGTCTCTGACCAAGTTTCAAAAAATGTCCGAAACTCCTGAAAATTTAAAACGTGCATTTTTAATTTCTAAATATTCCCAATTTACCAACAAGGTAGAAAATTTTTGAAAAATTCAAGTACTGTCAAAATTTTCCAAGGATTTTCGAAATTCCAAAACATGTTGAACGTAAGAAATTTTTGAAACTTAAAAAATATACGAAGGACCTAAGACCTTTGAAACTCCTAAAATGTCTGTAAATTTCAAGAACGGTCCGGAATCTTTAAAAATTCAGAAAAAAAAATTCAAAGTTTTCATTTTTAAAAATTGCAAGAAAGTCCGATATTCCTTTAGAAGTCCTATAGCAAAAAATTCAATGGAACATGACTGCAATCCGGAACCGATGGAACCGAAAAAAACGCGCTGCGCCAAGACCGAAATTTCTATTGTTTTATTTTTCATGTTTTTTTAGAGGGAGGTACATACAGGAGCCCTTGCCCATTCTGGAGCCCACCTTGACCTTTCTGCCTTTAATACGTGGGAAGAGTTGGGGACGTTAGGCTTGGACAGACTCAAGTCAGCTCTCGTTGCCCTGGGTCTCAAGTGTGGAGGGTCAGTCACTCAATTTGATGGAATTTGGCAAAAACTCGATTTTAATTTACTTTACCTTTTTCAGTACGTTAGAGGAGCGTGCCAAAAGACTTTTTGCAACGAAAGGGAAATCCCTCGATGAAATCGATCCTTCACTCTTTGCAAAGACTCAACCAGGGAAGAAATCAACCAAGGTCGAGAAAGACACTGAAAAGCATAGGGAAATTGCACTAATGGAAGCACAAGTCCATAAGTAAGATTTTCTGGTTTTAGAAATTGCTCACTTCAAACAGGTTAAACAATTCTCTAACTTTCGGCATTTTCACTGTAAAGGTTGAGTGACTTAATTTCTGATGAGCGAGCAGCGACAAAGGAAAATGTGACACGGAAGCAGGCACGGACTGCTGGTGAAAAAGAGGAGTCAGAAGAAGAGGAAGTTGAGTCAGAGTCTGAAGAAGATGACGACGACGATATTCCGTACAATCCTAAGAACCTTCCGCTTGGATGGGATGGAAAGGTTTGATTTACAAGCATTTCCAGAATTCAAAATCATGAATATGATTTGCATCTATTTTTTGCGATTTGGTTTCAGCCTATACCTTACTGGCTATATAAATTACATGGACTTAACATAAGCTACAACTGTGAAATCTGTGGGAATTTCACATACAAAGGGCCCAAAGCCTTCCAGAGACATTTTGCTGTAAGAATATCATTTTCCTTGTGCTCAATGAAGAATTTTGTTTAAGTTTCTTGCTATTTTCTCAGGAATGGCGTCACGCCCACGGTATGCGATGCTTGGGCATTCCTAACACCGCCCATTTTGCAAATGTAACACAAATAGAGGATGCACTTGGGTGTAAGTCACTTTTGAATTTCAACCCTGCTCTGCAAACCTTTACTAAAATCATAGTCTAACTCTAATATATGTTTGTTTCCTATGTTTTCAGTATGGGAGAAATTGAGGGGAGAAAAGAATGCAGAGCGCTGGGTACCAGAACAGGCAGAAGAATTTGAGGACTCAATGGTTAGTACTGCATTAATCTGAAGACATTGTTTTTAATTTATAAGTTTCACGTTTAAACTAATATTTTTCTATTTCATATTTTCAGGGTAATGTTGTGAATAAGAAAACATACGAAGATCTTAAAAGACAGGGACTCCTCTAGATACACCTGCTCTCCTCATCGGATGTACATTTCACAGCAGTATTTCAAGTTGCTGACATTATTTCTCAATTTTTTTAACTTAGCTTCCACTATTTTCTTATAGAAATAAATTGTGAGTTAGAAAAGATTAAAATAAGGTGGGGTTTCCGGTTTTCTCTCTGAAAAATAGCTTACTGTGCTCGCTTCAAATTTTCTTCCACGAGTAAAGAAGTTCAAGAGGTTTGTTTACCCTCCAGTACTTTTCGCACACCTGAGCCAGGGTTTGATTCGGTGGAACCGTCGTGTAAGTCCCACCTGCAGGCGAGACGTAAATTGTGCAACTGTGGAGATTGGCTGAAGCTTCCATTTGTGAATCCAGAGCCAGTCGCATTCCCAAGTACCGTGCCAAATGCTCAACCTTTGAAATTAAGCGAAAATCAAAAATGACCTATAAATCGGAAGGCAAAATCGTACGTAGTTCTCTTACCGATGCATTTGCTGTAGTTTTGATGAACTTAATTTGGTTCTGAGCAGCAGCTGGACCAGCTGCTGGCATTTCCGGATGCGGCTTGAAAACGAGCTCAACTTCAGTCACCTCCTCTGAATAACCTTCAAAAAATTAGGTTTCATTTTAGACGTAGTGATTTCTATGCTCTGGATTTGAGAACATGGATACTGAAGCATACCAGAAGTATTTGATGAATTATCCCCAGTGGCTGCTGAGTCGGTGCGGCTTATTTTCGCTGGGCTTGGAAGGAGATTCGACGCTGTGTTGAAATTGGGCTGCTGTGATGGCGGTGGTGGGGATGAAGGGGCTGTAGGTGTTGTTCCCGTGCCATTTGCACTGGGTTGAACCACTGTGCCTGCTCCCAGTCCGTCCGTCGCATCGTCTATCCCTTTCCCTGGTTTAATACTCTTCTTCTGGTTGAGGGTTGACTGGGCCTTCATGCCTTCCTCGATTGATGAAGCAAGGGCGAGCTGGTTATGAGATTTTGAGAGTTTAGCCATTGCTTTCTGCTGCTGAGCCTCGTATTCATCTCTAGAAACCAAAAAAAAATGGGTAATTTGATTTGGAAAATATGGTAGAGATTCTGAATGCTAAATCGTACCTCGACGGGTATATCTTAGAGATGAGCATATCGAAATTCGGATCGTGACGAAGTGATCTTTTGGAAACGAGTTTCTTCCTGCAGGTGGGACACTCCTTGTTCCCTGATCGAAGTGCTGTGATAATGCATTCTGAGCAGAAGCGATGGAGGCACTCCTTTGTGGTCATTGTGTTGTGAAGCATGTCGAGACAAATTGGGCACATGAGCTCAGAATGAAGGGCCCGCGGGGATACTGCTATCTCTGATCCATCCGTTACTGCTTCCCTAGAGTAAAAAAACAGCTCTTTTTTGCGCTGAGCACAGTTTGAGCACTCAAATGCCAAGACTTACTGCGGTGTACGATGGAGTTCATAGTCACTCAGCTCCCAGGTCTTGGCTGTACTTACTACAGGTGTACCGGAATTGACAATGCCAGACCCACGGTCCCCTCCAGCTGTTGGTGTAGTTGGATTTGGTGTATGTGGCGTCGCATTAGACTAGAATCAACCAATGTTAAAATAGAACAGGATTTATACCCAGGTATGTCTTTTTTCTTGCGAAAACTTACACCAGCCATCGGCATTATCATGGGCGGTCCGCACGTTCATGAACTACTACTAAATGTCACGATCACGGCCACGATTTCGGTAACTAATATAAAGTATCAGCGACAAAAAATAAATCTTGGAAAACAATCTCTTTTATTTCCTGATTTCAAAAACTCGCGGTTATCTTTCGTCTCCTTTTCATCGCTGTCATTAATTTTAGCCACACACGCAGTAAATCCACAGTTTTTTACGGGAACCCTCGCTAGCATATAGAATTTCGAATCCAAAATCTCATTTTTCAGAACCATTTTTTGCCCTTTGACCTCGAGTGACTTTCGAGCCAACCACAGAATATGAATGATCCGAAGAATTTTATAAGTAATTTCGAGCGACTTCCGAGTGCTCCCAGTATTATCTATACCCAAAGATTTCATTTATGACATGACTTTTATGGTGTCTGAAAAAAAAGAGAAAAAAGCAGCTTGGAAATTCAGTCATTTCCGAGCTCGTTTGGTGACCGCTGGCGGTCATATTGTAGAGAAGAATGGTCAAGGGGGGTAATTATTAGAATCAGGAGACAAAGCCTTTTCAACTGACATGGGGTCAGCAGGTTGACCTTTAGTGAACTCTGAAAGCCAGAAGGCAAGTAATTTCGGAAGGTTTTATTAAAATGTTGTAGGATATGCTTCAGAGATGCTATACATAAAGTAGGACGGCAGTTTTGCTTAAGGAATCATCCCTAACATCTTCAAATGTAAATTTAATTTATTAACCTTTGACCTTTATAGATCACGAAAGGTCAGCTAGCTGATTCCGATCAAGTGGCGCGTCAAACAAGACGGTTTGCTGTAATGATTCTAAAAATATGCTCACATGACTCGAGTGACCTATGACATGGCCACCAGGGGTTGCCAAATCCTACAACGCTTAATATTACACGATCTCTGGTGACCATGTTACAGTTACACGCTCAAAAAGTCAAGCGTGGTGTGTTTCTAGAATCAGGAGACAAAGCCCTTTGGATTGACTTATCATTTTACCCGATCGTTGAGGTCAGCTGACTATCCTTTCGTGAACTCTAGAGGTCAAAGGGAAGGGAACTTCGAAATATTACATTTGTCAAAGTTGTAGGGTATGCTTCAGAGCTTTTTCAGAAAAATCTAACGGTTGACGGTGGGATTTCTTCAGCAAAATTGACCGCCCTACTTTTTTGCCTTCTTTCGATTTAGGGCTTTGTTTGCTGAGCGTAAGAACTGAGTGCCAAGTTTTACCGTTTACCGGCGGGTGCTAACTTATCCAGACCATAAAGTTTACTTTTCGCTAAAAATTCCTCACAAAGTTGGTCCTGTGTCTGTACAAGGCAGGAGGAACTACGGAACTACTAAAAATCCGTTACTGTTTAGGTATTCCGTGCGGTAAAAACCCTGTTCTGAGGCTGTTGACTAGAAGTTAAACTTCACAATAATTCTGTTCTTGAAATCGCTGTTCTGGCCCCACCTCAGCAGAATCAGCAATCAAAATAAACCGTGATCCTGAAATCATCAGGAAGGTAAGATGACGTCAATTCATTATTCATCGCTGTCATTCCTTATGTTCACAAACCAATTGCAACCAGTTGCAGCATTTGATTCCACTTCCGGAACCTAAATTACTCTAAATTTTAATTCGCAGGTATTAAAGCGCTGCGGATGCAAAATCAATCTGTTCCGTTGGCTAATCATAGCTGCTTCATTCTTCGTTCATTAATAATTATAGGTAAGCTAAATCTTAATTGGCTGGTAGAGACATTCATGGCTAATTATGCAGTTTTTATTTTCTCTGTTCTAAGTTGTGCTTTTTTGTTCTGATTGATCAAGATTCACGATGAGTTCGGTTGGTGTTCCGTTGCTGTGTTTAGACGAGGCTCGTCGTCGTCCTCGGCCTGTCCGAAATAATTATCTCGATAGAGAAGACGAAACAGTTGGGTAAGTCGTTTGGAACAATTTTAATTAGTTACTTCACCCATTCCGTAATTATTTTCAGTAGCAGAGTGTGGAGCTCAACGGTTCTGACCGACTACGGAAAGTCAAACTTTGTAGCTGGTGATGCGGACTGTTTGGCTTACTTTGGCCATCTCCAAGCTAATGGAGAACCACTATACCATAATGACCGACCTGATAAAAGCAGCCATGGTAAGATTTGCAATGGAGAGACTGAGGGAAGTCGGCAGGAAGTCATGCGCGAGGTTCCTGCTATGAAAGAAGACCATGAGAAAGAACGACAGGAGAAAAGAAGCGTCTGGACTCTTTTTACAATGAACGTCCATAAGGCTCTTGAAGAAGGCTCAACAACTTGTCCAGTTCCCGTCTCAAAGGATCAAGCTGAACCAGCAGCACCACATGCACAATAGGTAGTAGACTATAGATGAGAGCTACTCTGAATCAATGTAGTTAGAGAGGTAGGTTAATTTTATATTAAATTTTTATTCCCTTAACTTAAACTAAAGATGAAAGACTGAGGAGATTAGAATATGCAGTAGATCAACAAAGAATAACTGGATCACCTTCTTATCTGATGATAGGGTTTGGGATATTTTCTCGTGGTCAAAAACGTTACCTAGTATCCAGTCCCACAGGGCTCCTCCGTGTTCTTCGCTATCATCAGCTGAGGCAGGGATAGGTGATTCGTCTTCTGACTCTTGTGATTGGAAAGCCTCGGTGATGAACTCGACAAAGCTGACTAGGTTCTTGGTCGACAGTAATTCATCAACTCCAGTGTCCAACAGGATTTGGAATTTCTCATAGAGAAATGGATTGAGGATTTTGGCCCATCCGGTTACTACTCCTTTTAGACGCGATTTAGGGGGCATGAGTGAAACCACTAGAAAGCAAAAAAAAATTATTAGAAATTTTGTAACTTTGGGTTTTAATCCGCTCATTTTTCGAAATTTCAATCGCATTTCAATGTTTAAATCTTTCAAAAAAAAAAAAGTCTTGAATTTTGAAATTTTTGAGTTTGAATCTTCTTTTCATTTTTCGCTTGAACTTGTGAATTTTTAAAGCCCAAGTTTTGTATCTTGATATTTTAAAATTCGGATTTTCGAAAAATTTAAAACAGACTGTAAAACAAAAGTGTTAGCAAACGGTTGGGTTCACCTGTTTGGCTTGTAAGGCCGAGAATGTTGCCGTCTGTTGGTAAAACAACATGGAGATCTCCTTCATCTTGGTTATCGTATACTTTCCCTTGCGTTCCAGCGCGCTCAGTTTCTGGCGGTGGGGTTGTGTTGGTGTTAAATTCTCCAGGTGACTGAACTGATGCATAAAACTTTGAAATAAATGGATCCAGTGTATCTCTCCTTCTAAACATAGAGTCGGTTTGGTCAGGGGGTGAGTGAGGAGTAGGAGAAGGCGTCGTGGGCTGATTGAGTAGAGGATAAATTGCAAATCCATCAACTACACCCTTATCCCAGAGAATTCCACCACTGGAACCACCATAAGAGGAAGAGCGGACATGATGACGATGAGAAATTCTAAAAAAAGTTGTTAGCTAAGGTTAGGCTTCTCCATAAATTGAGTAAATCTTGCAATTTACGTGAGTATATCAGGATCCACTTCTTGGGCAGACTCAACTTTGCTGAATCCAAGGTTTTCCAAGAACAGCCTCGACCGCGTAAAATGGTTCAAGTGCTTGTATTCTAAAATCCGCTTGTGGATACTTCCGGCATTTCCATCTGAACCTTCATCCAGTATACCTTGGAGACTCCTATAAAAACAAGAAAAAAATTATTACTTTCTCCCAAAGTGGCCATAAAACTCCCAATTAATTGTTTTGAGGTGACCGGAGTCTGCGCCTTGAACGCTGAAATTCAGAGATAACTCCCTTATCAACTTTTTTGGGAAAACAAAAAGGTCACGCAAGTGTCAATTCATACACTTATACCTTGGAGTCACTTTGCTTCCATATTTAAAATTTTTCGATTTTGAGATAGAACTTTTCGATTTTTTAGATTTGAATGTTTTAAATTTTTAAGAATTTATAAATAAGTCCCTAAGATTTTTCAAAATTAAAAGAAATTGAAACTTTTAAAGTTACCTTGTAGTGTTCGTAATTTTTTTTAATTTTTAGAAATTCTGGTTACAGAAAGACGAGGAGACACGCTACCCGTCTATATTGCCTTCGCCGGTATACAGAGAGCGAAGTCAATGAACGCAGAGCGTGTACAGAATCAGCGTATTAAAAAAAAACAAGGTTGCTATAAAATTTTAATATAAAATACCACGCTGTGACTTAGAGACAAAAAAATACAACTTACTCCAAGTCTCCTTCCGTTTTGAGAAAGTGAATGAGCAAGTAGAGGAGGTCGGAATGCTGGAGGGAGTAACTGAGAGTAGGTCGATGCCTTGAAAATATAGAGGAAGGTTGCTCGAGGTCATGGAGAGGGTCTAGGAAACTGTCCAGTAGAAAGTACACCTCTTCATTCACTTCATGACTAGGTGAAGACGGTGGTAGAGGAGTGGATGATTTTGAAGACGAATTCCTTGGTTTCTTCCTTCTTTTTAACTGATTGAGAATTAGTCCTGGTAGCTGCTCTTGTGCAAGTTGAATTAAATTCCAAATGACTCCGTCTCCAACCACGGCTACACAAAGTTCTTCCCAAACTTTGCATTTCTTGTCATCAGGCTTGAGAAGTTCTGTTATAAGGACTCTAGTTAGTGCTAGTACTCTCCTATGCTGAGCAGCCTCATCAGTTTCACTGGATGAGCTTGACTGAGTATTGTTAATGTGATGGAAGAAGAGCGGAAGAAGTTTTTGATTGATAAAGGAATGGAGTTCTCTTGGATTTGATAGAACTGTTTCTTGGAGTCGCTTGATGAGACTTGAAATTAATTCGGCTGTGGCCAGACGGAGTTCTCTTCGAGTCTCGTACGGTGCCCATGAAGGACTCACATATACCCCAAATACGACGAGACAAAACCGTGCAATGGCTTCATCGAGACGAGGATCTAACTTGAAGTTCTTCTGGTTAGGGGTCCAGATTTTCTTTTCATCAGGAAGAGCGTGGTCACCGTTACAGTCTTCCTGGGTACAGACAGAGCAGAGTGTAAGTTCTTGGACTGGATGGAGCAAGGGATCATAATTACATTGGTCATCTTCTGATTTCCTTCTGGAAAACCTCTTGATAAGAGCGTGGAGTTCCTGATGAATGATTTCTGGGGACAGGAAGCCAAGAACAAGGCCAGTAGCAGTCACTAAGAAAAGCCATGGGTTGAAAATTAAAAGTAAAAGAATTCCTACTCCTGTCCACTTAAGGATACGAAAAGCGAATCTCAGTTTGTCCTCTCCGCATCCATGACTGAGCAGGTGGCTTCGATCCAACGTGGTATCACTACTGCAGCTCATGACTGACCACTTCAGTCTTCAATGTCCACACCTTAAAAAGGAGGAACTCAGTTAGCTACTGTCAAAGTGTTCCGAAACAAAGCATCATTTGAGCAATAATAATATAAGGAAAATAAACGATAACACTCACCCATGAGCCGACAGAAGGAAAATCGAGGGATTAATCAGTACGTGTTCTTTTAATTATGATAGATGTCAACGACCGAATGTACTGAACGACCATAGTCCGGGAGCACTACAGCGGAGGAGATCAGGTCAAATTTGACATAGGTCAAATATGACATGGCAGGTCAAATTTGACATGGTAGGTCAAATTTGACATGGTAAAAACGGCAACATTGGACTGCGTACAATCTCAACTAAACGGTGGATAAAACTTAGAAATGCGTCCACCTAAATACAATAAAACCAAAGCATTATGTTAATCCCATTCGGAATGAGAACTTGAATCGTTTGAATCACAAAAATCACGGTTAATAATCCAGTGATAGTGAGTAAAAATACGGAGTTTTGCAGCTTAATCGACTGACTCATCAATCCAAAGCACTGTTTGCAATTTGGGCACAATCGCACCTCGCACATGTACGTCAAGAACGACGTACTCGCATTCGCACATGTGCACGACCACCGAAGTCTTCGATCGCACCTGAATTTCCGCGCTCGTACTTACATATGTGCCCTGCAAAACAGTGATCCAAAGTCAAAGTACAACTTTATGGGTACTTACCCATAAAAGTTGTACTTGTGCTTCAAGCCTGTTGAATATATTGCTTGAAACATTTCATCCACGTTGTTTAAATTAACTCACTCTCATACATCATTTCATATGTTGTTTTATATGGTTTAGATTAATGACAGGCGAGTTATCGCACGTGTAGTTTCAATTTTTATACATATTCATCTTTAAATAACAGTGTGATTCTTCTTTTATTTACTGAATCGAAGTGGAAGCTGGTATATTTATTTGTTAAAACGACGGCAACACCGAAACATGTCATATGTGACATACCATGTCATATTTGACATGCCATGTCATATTTGACATGCCATGTCATATTTGACTTATGTCAAATTTGACCTGACCTCCTCCGCTGCACTACCACTATAGTTTTTAACTTCAAAATCCCCGCACATGATCAAAAAAACGGCAGGTTGTGTCGCGCTATTCCTCGGTGCGAAAAATACCGACGCGTAAACTAGCAGGCAAAATCAACAACAAAGTCACGTTTAAGAGAAGCACAGCAGGTGACGACAAAGACAAAGTTTCAGAAGCCGTGGGGGTCACTATTAGGACGGGATTTCCTTCCAACAATAGGGTAGGGCAAATTTTGCTGGAGACATCCCACCCCCGCCGTTAAATTTTTCTGAACAATTTTGGTACAGGGTCAAGTCACCTGATTGTGATCACGTCACATGATGGTGATCACCTGTTTTTCACCTATTTAAAAGCGGTTTTCTAGAAAATTAAAATACGGAACCTTTAGTCAAAGGACGAAACTAACGGTTCCGTGTTTTCACTTTCCAGAAAACCGCTTTTAAATAGGTGAAAAACGGGTGATCACCATCAGGTGACGTGATCACAATCAGGTGACTTGACCCTAGTATCTCTGATATATACGCTGCAGCGTTTCGAAAGGGACTAACAACAGAAGGAATGAATTTTTCGAGGTGACTATACTAGGATTTTACCGGCAATCTTTCGAAAGCTTTCTTTTGACACTTAGTAGAGCTCAACAAAGGTCAGTCAGCTGACCGGTTGGGTCAAGTAATAGGTCGATCGAAAGGCTTGAATGTCCTTGCGAGCTCACTTTTGCTCTTGTGTAGGCGAGTTCGCCTTCGCCCGTCCAGTGCAGTTCACTGTTCGATTCGAATGCCAAACATCGAATCCCCTAGTACGATTCGAATTCGAGCAGAATAAACCCGAAATTCGAATCACTCGAAATTCTTATTCGATTTTCGAAGTCTAGTCATTCAGGATTCGATTCGAAACCCTTTGCAGTATTTTCTGTAATTGTGCTCCAGTCTTCAATTATTAAGTGCCCCATGGTAGAAAATAGGGCCCGGTTACAGAAAATACTTGTTCGAGTCGAATTCGGTTTGCCAAGCAATCTTTCGGCACGGCCACATCTAGCAAAGCAAGCTTCTGAAAGGACCTCGCGCAAATTAACCTGCAAAATTGTGCCTAATGGGTTTGCCTATAGTTTCGTAAGATATAAGTAGTCGATGACCTCAGGGATAAAGCATGGGAGATTCCGATCCTACTTCCTTGACCTTTCCAAGCGTTCATAGTTCAATAACTTGACCTAAAGGATTCGAGCAAGCAGCAGGTCGGTTGAAAAGGCTTGATCTTCTGATTATAGAAATATGCGGCAGTTATTAGGTTTTGCAACCTCTGAAGGCCATGTTGTAGGTCGAAGGGCTAAAGTTTTGGATGTTTTTAGAATCAGGGCATCAAACACTTTGGATTGGCCTATTGCTTGCTCTGGTCCTCCAGTTTAGCCGATTGCATTTTAGTGACCTAGTCTCAAACGTCAAGTTACATTTGTTTTTGAGATCATTAACTAAATAAGAAATTCAAAAGAAATCCACCCCAAAATCTCGGCTGATTCTCGTGAATTTTGAACGAACACACAAGGCAAGGATAGCAAGTTTAGACGAAAATTAGTACCCCAACTCAGTTCTCAGAGTAAGTATTTTAACTTAAGTTTGAACTTAGGAGACCAACGTAAGTCAATTACCAGACAGATTAATTACTATTTTACGCAAAACCATTAATTTAATGTTTTACGCTTTACTGAATGCTACTTAGCTTTTTTCTGGACGCTGTCTAACTTTTGCTGGATGCTGGCCAACTTTTCAAGTTTTTGCTGGCTGCAAGCTAACTTTGCTTACCCTGTTTTCTGAACCCACGCGAAGAAAAAGACGCGGAAAATTTTAAAAAGGGTTAATTTCTCCGCACGGGACTCAGCCAGCACGCACTTTTATGTCGGAGAGCAGAGCATCATTTTTAATTAGTAATCAAATTAATTGACATTTTCTTTGTATTTTAAGAAGTTTATTAGATTCAGACATTAGCGTACGTTATGGACGGGGCAGGAAAAAGTCAAGCATTTGCTGATGCATTAGCCAGAGCTCGTCAGGTAACGTACTACGTTGTTTTATTTTTTCCCCGTCCCGTCTGTTCTCACTTCTTCATTGCATTGTTTTCCGTATTCGTTGTATACCATGAATCTGAATGGATACGATACTTTCGTTAATTCTGTAAATTTTTGCCCATACAGTTGGCCGCAAAACTAGGAGCTGTTAATCCAAATGCTGGAGGGGGTGGACCCCCTGCGGCGGTCGGCGGTGGTATTAAAAGAGGCTTCGATGACCATGGACCTGGGTTCGGTAAGTTGCTACCTCTATTACCCGAGTAATCTTTATGTTTTCAATTGCTATGCTTGCTGGAAGAAACTATTAACAATGGATCCAGCGAATTAAAGTCTCGGATTCTTTTAATTTCTTCCTAAATTAATCGGGAGGATTCGCTAACACCATTTTCTGACATAAATGGAGTTTGATAGTAGACCTCCCTACAGTCCATGCTTAAAGCATTTGCGTTTTGCAAAGTTTTGGGTTTGAAAGAATGGCTGCGTGGATTAATGAATTGTGGTGTGAACTTTTGTAGAACCGGACGCTAAGCGCTTAGCCGGAAATGCTGCAATGTCAGATCCATTTGGAGCTCAGTTGGCTGCTATGAAGGGAAGTGGAGGTTCCATGTACGGTATCAGTGGAGCTGGGATGGGAATAAAGACTGGATTGGGTATAAGCGGAAGTGGGAAAGCCTGTACTGAAGAAATACGGATACCAGACCCCCTTGTTGGACTCAGTAGGTGATCAGATTGAACTGTGAGAAGGAGGGAAGGAATTTTCTCTGTTTTTAACAGTTATTGGTCGGGGCGGTGAGCAAATCAATCGAATCCAGACGGAAGCCTCGTGCAAAGTTCAACTGGCACCTGATAGTGGGTCCGGACAAGATCGCCCATGCTATCTCCAAGGGACGAAAGAAGCAATTGAGTAAGTTACTCAACTCTTATCATTCCTCGATATTCTGCTTTCCATTGTAATAACACTGCCCAAGTTAGCCAAGAGACTCCACTGATATTAATTGGAGACCCCCTACGGATACTGGGCAAAAACTAAAGGATTGTATTTTACTGCCTATTGAAGCTCCGCATGCTTCAACCAAGGAATCAAATACACTTACAACTGCACTTCTATACAAATCCGCATTTTGTCATTTCTCAGCTGCTGATAATTTCAATTTATTCTTAATTTTAGGCGAGCAAAAGAAATGGTCATGGAAATCGTCACTTCCAAAAGTCATGAGATTGGATCAACCCCTAGACCAGGAGGGTTTGGTGGAAAGCCTGGACTTACGGCTGGACAAGGTCAAGCGCAGGTAAAAAAAAACTTTCGTTTTTGTGTATTGTTAATACTGTTTTTCGGGGAGGGAGGGTATATGGTAAAAAAAGAAAATCATGCTAATAAGGACCATACGATTGTAAGCTTTTTTAAATTGGCTTATGAGTTTGGCTCTTGGCGGTCCATAAGAGTCTATGGACCGCCATGAACCAAATCCTTATGCTTTTTTAAAAAAGCTTACAATCGTAAGGTCCCTAATGCTGAGTTGGTGTTCAGGTTGAACTGATGATACCTGGGACGAAGGTTGGACTGATTATTGGAAAAGGCGGAGAGACCATTAGAAACCTACAGGATAAATCGGGGACAAAGATGTTCATCCTTCAAGAAAATATGTTTGAGGAGTGTGACAAGCCACTGAGAATTGTTGGGGAGCCGGATTTAGTAGAGGTAAAAACAAAATACCAACTTAGCCAGAAAAATAAACTGTGATCTTACTTCCTACTGATTTTTCAGCATGCTCGGCAGTTAGTCTTGGAACTAATTAGTGACAGCCCAGCCAAGTCAGGTGATTTTATGAAGAACAAGAGCGAGTATGGGAGTGGTGACATGGGAGGAGGAGGAGGAGGTGGCGGTCGTGGATTCGGAGGTCCTGGTCTGGAAACGATGAAATTTCCAGTACCGAAAGTGTCTGTTGGGCTTATCATTGGGAAGGGTGGTGACATGATCAAAAGAATTCAGGTGTGATATGAAAAAAGAAAAGCACTGAACTGTATGGTTTCATATTGATTTCTTGAACTTGGGTTACTCAATTTTAGATGGAGACAGGTGCGAAAGTACAGTTTGATCCTTTGAACTCTAATATGGGGGACATGGACGAAGTATGTTGACCTTTGATGTCGGCTGATGTTGAGATTTTGCTTATTTTTATTTCTTTGAATTAGCAACTTGCCATAATCACCGGCAAAAGTGATCAGATTCGGATGGCCCAATTGAAAATAGAGGAGCTGGTTGAGACTGCTCTCTACGGTGGTGGAAGGGGTGGCGGTGGAGATGGACCACATCGAGGTGATCGTGGTGGAAGGCGAGACGGATGGGAAGGTGGCGGTGGGTTCAAGCGGGGTCCTGATCAGGAAGAAGATCGCCTCGTCGTTCCCGTGGCTCGCGTTGGAATGATCATTGGGAAAGGAGGAGAGACCATCCGAATGATCAACCAGTCTTCCGGAGCCCATTGTGAGATTGACAGGAATTTACCGCAGGATGGACCAGAGAGAACCTTCGTTATCAGAGGAAACAACCAGCAAATCCAACATGCGAAAGAACTCATCCTTGAAAAAGTTAATACATTTCCCCCCAAGGTAAATTCAGTTATCAAAATGTCAGCCTTGAACATTCAATAATTCCCTTCTCTAATCCTGGCTTCTTATTCAGCGTGGTGAAGGAGGAGGTGGAGGCCGAGGAGGTGGAGAGTATGGTAATAGCGGACAAGACAGTGGGAGCTGGGGCGGTAGCGACCCCTCTAAAATGGACCCAGCTGCATGGGCAGCCTATTATGCGCAGTACTATGCCCAACCAGCAGCAACTGGTAAGATAGCAAGTCACAGCATGCAAAAAAAAATTAAAAATCTCAAATTCGAATTCAACCTCGTTTTCTAAAATCCTTAAATTAAAATCTTTCAGCAGCGACGCAGGGCCAGCCTGATTATACTCAACAGTGGGTGGAGTACCTCCGTGCCCAGGGACAGCATCAGCAGGCCGACATGTTGGAAGCACAGTCGAAAGCTGCGAAATCAGACACCAGCGGCGCTGCTCCCACAACAGCTGCAGCAACAGCAGGGGCTAACGGCGGTTCTTCTGTAGACTACAGTGCACAATGGGCCGAGCATTATAGATCAATAGGTAAGCTTCCAGCTAGCACAAAACCGACGAATTAAAATTATGTGGGAGGTTGCAGCGGTATTTTTTTTATTTCACAATTTTTTTTTATTGGATTGCCCTTGTTGACGTTTTTTGACTTTTTTCCTTTGTAGGAAAAATCCAAGAGGCTGAGGCAATTGAAGCATACATGAAGTCTCAAAATGCAAATGGAAATCCTGCTGCTGCTACAACTTCTACTGCCAGTACACAAAACCCTCAGTACAATAACTACGGCGCAGCTGCAGGGGGCTACTACCCAGGCTATGGCAATGGAGGGGGATCTAAGCCAAATCTAACTCCACCAGGAGAATCGTAGTCTCGGAAGATTCGGGTAAGTAATTCTATGGACTCGGGGAATTAATCTGCGCAGAGAAATCGCTGAATCCTCACTGCTCGCTCATACAGTTCATCCGCGCTTCGCATTGTTATTCTGTTACTGTTGTCATTTGTTGATGCAATTTGTTGTCGAGGTCTGTTTGTTCTGAGGTGATTTCTTTCCAGGCTCTAGGCTCATCTCCACCCAACCAATCGCGCTCCTTTCATTTGTCTTGGAAAATTGCTCAATGAAAACCACCAGGTTTAACTTACTAACAGAAAAAAATTTCCAATGATTATTTTTGTGATTGCAAGGATTTTTAAAGGGATTTTCATGATACTCCTAATTTCCTCTACTGTTTCCCAAGGACGGGAATAGGGTAGTTCACCCAATGATCTTGTTTTTTTGTGTGTATTTCATAATTTCCAGGTTCATTGAATGATGATGATCAGTTGTTTGTGTGGATATATAATCTTTGTTTAGAAATGGACTCACTCCTCATCCACCCCCTGACTTCTACATCACGACGGTCATCCAGCTGTAAGTAAAGACGATGCCTAGATTTACTCATTCCTACATTACTATTCTCCAATAACTCAACATTTTAGGAAATTAGGGTTACACTTTATTATCAAATGAAATAAATGAATATTCTGCTTCTACTGTTCCAGCTCTAAAAGTTTACGGACCAGCTTTATTTTCCTTAGATTCCATTTAAAAACTAGGGAGGGGAGGTTGAGGAGTCATTATTCTGCCCTGCCACATCCTAATTTAATCTGACCAGCAGAAACTCCGCTAAAACTGACATCTAGTAAATAAGGAAGTTTAAAGAGAGGTATAGGGTAGAGTTACAGTTACACAGGAGTTAGGTGGGGGTCTATTAGTACTAACTCTAATTGTGATGGCTAAGACTAGATGTAGAGTGTAGGAGGACTTAGACGCTTAGGGACACATACGAATTGTATCTTTGGATGTTACGCTTGAGGATGTCGGCACAGGGACCTAGGACACGCTCAAATCTTGCACGGTCCAATTTAACGCATTTCAGTTGCGTGGCAGCAGTCACCTAGGTTTCAAAAACAGAAATATTAGGAAATGTGTCTATGTCATTTTGCACATTGAAAATTGGCCTTACTGTGGCTGCTCTTGGTCTATCCAGCAGAAGTGCAATTTCACCAAAGTAATCCGATTTTGCCAGTTCGCCCACTTTAACTTCGTTCCCGTCAATATTCTAATTAAAAGTATTCAAAAGGTGAATTATTTCAATTTTACTGTGGTGGGAAGGAAAGGAACAAAGGATAGTTTATACTCTTACTTGCGTAACAACAGCTGATCCTTCAACAATGATAAAAAACTCATCTCCGCGTTCACCTTGCTTCACGATTGAAGCTCCTGAATCAAAGGTAATGGGTTCCAGGGCATCAGCGATTGTGTAGCGTTCCCATTCATCAAGATTCTCTGTAATAAAAAGCGAGGGGTCAGTAAGAGGAATCTGGTAAAACAAATGGAGGTTTTTGATTGACTTGCCGAGTATGGATACTTTGGCGAGAAGTTCTTCATACATTTTCCGCTTCCGAATTGTTGATCCCATGAGGATGCGACGGTAGGAGTCTCTGTCAATTACCCACAGCTTCACATCAGTCTTGGCTTTAACTGTGGCAGCTCGGGGTGTCCCGTAGATTAGAGCCAATTCACCAAATGATCCGCCCTCACAAATGTAAGTGAGAAACTTCCCTTCTTTTGATACTTCAACTTCACCGGCATCAATGACATAGAAGTAGTTCCCTTCGTCACCCTCTTTGATAATTGTCTCGGATGCTAAGAAGCTCTCTGGGAACATTGCGTCGAAAACCTAAAAGTAAGGATGTTACATGACTAGTCAACTAACACGCATTTTCATCAATCTTTTTACCTCTGATCTCTCTCCTTCATCCAAGTGTGAGAATAATACGTTTTTCGCTATAGCCTTTGTCAGCGCAGCCATTGTCTTGTAGTCCTTTGGAACGACCTGTCAAAAGCATCCAATCGTATTTCAATATCCTGATTCCTGATGCTAGTAACAGGAATTTTCGAGTGACAGTTTCATTCTACTATACCTTCTTGACATAGCTCGTCGCATCCTCTTCTGTTACTGGTTCTGCACTAACACCCCCACGACGCGTTGGTTTCCCTCTTGGTAATGGTGACAAGTCCTCAGTATCTTCTGGTGACAATTCAGCGGTGGGTGGACGAGATGTGGTGGCTTCCTGAAGAAAGAGGGAAAAGAATCAAGCATAGTCATTCGAAGGAATGGAATGACATAGAGTAAAGTAACCTGTAGTATTTGGTAGCTTGGTTTACCTTTTCTAATTTCAGAAAGTACTCTTTCAGGAAGGTGATTGGATTCTCTGGTCTTTGGACACATAGTTGAACAATACAATCTTTGAGAAGGGCCTGGATGTTGTGTCTCTGGACATAAGACTCACAGTCCTGGAGTGACCTCTCTTCCCCTGATGGTCCGGACATCTCCAATGTTTCCAATACTCAAGCGTAAAGCTGATTAGTGGAATTAGAAAATTGAACTCGCTGTTTCCGTTGCACTGATAAGACTTCAAGATGGTTGAACTTGGTATTTACTTCTCGTCCGTCGTCGTCCCCAGCTCCCGCACACACAAAACAGGACGTCGTCCCCTCTCCGATTATTTTTGGATCGATTACGCGAGAGACGTAGGATTTCAACCTAAGAGACGGCGTAGAGGTGCAAGTTTTGCGTATTTGGCGTATAAACTTGAGCTGGGCTTCCACAGAAAAATTCAAAAGGCAGAGAGCTATTCCCATATTTGTTTCAGGTTTTTTATTCATTTCAGGTGCTTTATTTCAGTCTCACGATTTCTACAGCGCCGTGTGGGTTCAAGGTTGGCAATTCTGGTGAAGCATGAATGACGGCACCGACGCGCCAAAAAGGCTATCTTACGCTCGCAGTAAACAGCCTTCTCTTGGGAGTTTGAGAGTAAGGCGCAAGCGCACTAAGTTCCTTTTCTCGAAGTCGTAACCCTACCACGCTATTACGCTTTTAAGAAATCTTGGAGCGTACACGATTCCTGCAACCGCACCGCGCACAATGAGCTTGGATGCGCCAGGCGCTCAGGCAAGCGCCATAGTGTGCACGTAACATGCTCCAAGCTGGCCTACGCCTGAGGTTGGCATCATGAAATTGAACAAGCAATACGTCATTCGAAAAGTCTTGGTCTTTAGTTTTCTGCAATACTTGTTCTTTCGACCAAATACATCGCGCAACCTTCAGGGCGTACTCTTACGGCCGTGTTTTCGGTCGAAAGGGTCGACTGTGGTCATTACTATGGTAGTGTAATCAGTATGTCAAGATCTTTCAAGTGACGTATTTCTTGTTCGATTCCATAAGCTCAGTCTGATTGAACTCTAAAGATCCCTGAAGGCCTTCAGGTAAATACAGCTGAGTTCAGCTTGCGTTTGGACATGAAATTACTTAACCTAGAGATAAATGTTTTTCGTCCGCAGACAGCCTCATATGCCCAGCTTGGAGTTTCTACACAATTTTTGCGCGACTTAATCGCGCAAAGCAATCCATTTTGTCGAGCTCACATCATCATTAGTCAGGGTGGGTCCCCAGATGGAAAAACCCGCCAAATTTGAAGTTTTCGAACAATAGCAATACAATACCGGTCAGGTCACCACGTTCTGTTGACCTTTTCAGTTACAAATTAATCTGTACTTCGTGTGTCATTGCCTGCCGTGGACCTTCCAGCTGGACACGTTCTCTTCCGTTCTCGTCTCTGCTAAAACTTCACAGCAGAATCATGGATTTCGGTGGTGCTGGTAGCGGAGGGGTCTCAGCAAATAAGGACGAGATCATGGATCAGGTCAAACAGCAGATCGCAGTAGTCAATGCCCAAGAACTCCTTACTGTAAGCATAATCGTGTTAACGCATTAATTATTTTGTAGAAACTTAGAGGCTATCGATTAAAACTACGATCATGAGCTGGATGTTGACCACCTTTTGTTTGTAATTTAGAAAATGACCCAGAAGTGCTTTAACAAGTGTGTAGCGAAACCAGGATCCAGTCTTGATAGCGGAGAGCAGAAGTGCGTGGCAATGTGTATGGACAGATATGTAAGTCTCATTTCTATCGTTGTAAGTGTCTCATGACATGAAATAATAAGTAAATATTCGATGATTTGCAGATGGATGCCTGGAACCTTGTGTCACGGTCTTATGGGAATCGGTTAGCACGTGAAAGGTCCATGTCCCAATAGACTCCTGTAGGATACTAGCAAATTCAGTACATTTTGTCCGTCAAATCCTAAGCTCAGCTCTTTCGACTTACTAGAGTTTACGTAGTTTTTAATTATTTTTAAAGTCGAGTTACATTTCTCGAAAATAATGAATAAGAGGGATGAGACTGGAAAAAATAGAGATTTCGGATTTTATTTTATAGGCTTCATCAAATTGATAGCGATCTAGGAGAGGCGATGTGTCTTATAAGTGCAAGCTGAGAAGCAAATGGGTGAATTATAGGCCTTTGCAATAGGGACTTAGATGTGTTCATTGGGATCCTTGGGGCGACCACTTCCGAGCTCTGGTGTGTTGTATGACAGAACACCCCGTTGAGAAATAACGTGGAGTGTTCCTGGTGGTACTTTGTAGGAAGGAGCTACCGGGCCATCCACAGGCTTGAAGTAGACTGTGTAGTCACGAATTGCGCGCTTTGGTCGAGTTGGGTCATGGATCACCTTTTCGCTTGTATCTAGAGAGAAAAAAAAAGTTAGGACAGGCGACAGCAAAGGGTGGGGTGGGAGGCTCGTACCTATTGGCTCCGGTGGTGGCCATGAGGTGTCAAGTTCCTCTGGTTCTTCTGCATACACGGTTGGGGTTGCCTTGTAAGTGCCTACTGGTCTCCAGGCTTCGTCATTCAAAGGGATGTCCTCAAGGAGTGGGACATGGCTTGGGGGTGGCTGGACTTCTTTTTTTTCGTCATCACCCTCTGGTGGCCATGTCACTTTTTTAAATTCTGAAAAGTTACACTTCATAATTTAAAAATTGGATTTAGAATTCATTGAGATATGATTTTTTAATCTTACTGTCAGAGCATCGTGTGAAAATATTTGGAAGGGGTGTTGGGGCCGATCTTGGTGGCCATGCAGGGGTGAATCTTTCTGGCCGCTCTAAACCCTCTTCATTGCTTCCCATGGCTCGTCTTCAAGCGTCCAGGTGTAAAATGAGTTGGAAACTATTTTATTGGAAAAGTTTAGGATTTTTTAGGAGCACTGCTTAGATGAGTATCTAATGAGGAACTGAGACTGAGAGCACTCTTGTCGGAATGATCGAGGACGCTGTTGAGCAGACGCTTTGCTTATATTAAGAGGACTTCCGTTCTAGAAATTCTAAAGTTTCTTTTTCGCCTTGAGTATTTTTAAGAATAAACATCCATGACGTCATTTTTATCTACCTTATCTATATCCATCTTTCACTGAAAATAAGAATCCTTGCTTCCAAGATTAATTTCAATTTACGGTTGAAAAAAATGCCAAAATTCACGAGTCATAAAATCGTAATTCGAGGTCACGAAAATTAACCCCCAAAACACTGCAGGATTTCGAAATCAGCGAAGCGCTTGGAACAAGCGTATTACGTAATTCAAAATGGGCTTGACTAAAAACTAGGCAAAACGCAGGTTAAACCTAGGTAGGTTGAAAATGAAAATCAACGCTACGCAGCAAAGCTTAATGAAAAAAACTCTGATGCACGACAATGCATCGCCTGGCCCTCCGAGGGTTAACGAAAGAAATTTTTGTTTTCGAAATCGAAATTCATGAATATAATCACTGTTTCTTTTTTGGCTTGTACTTGAACAGGAGAAAAGCGTTTTGGAGCAAAAATTCAATTAGCAGCCTGCCTTGGATGACTCAAGGATAATGTTGGAGGCGTGCTTCATTGTCCTCTCGCCTCCGTATGCTTATCTGTGTCAAGTACAGGAAAACCCGGGTGGATGTGGAGATATAATGAAGGAAATGAATTCAAAAAACCATGGCATGGTATTCAAAAAGTAAAGTGGAAGAAATCTTGTCTAGATCTTGGAAGAGGCTTAGCTGATGTACTAGAACCTACCCACGCAGATTTCAAGGAATTCATTCTTGAAAGATGAAACCCAAACAAAAATATCTTCTCCTCTAATTAAAATAAAAATTGTGTCATAGCCAAGTTTTCAGAATTTTCTTTATTGCAAATTCAGTTTTTGGCATTTATTACTTCCAAAGTCATCTTATAAGGATGATTAAAATCATACTTGTCTTCCAGGAATGATGAAGCTAAGGATCAAATTGGCCCATTTTAATTACCTGCTTTTTTAAATTTTTTCAAGGGGGAAAATGTAAAAGAAAAAAATGTGAATTGCAAAATATTGGACAAAAAACTTCCCGAAAAATTCTTTAAAATAAATTCCAAAAGGTTGAAAATGTAATGTTTAGGGTATGCAAGGTAACAATGGAATTTTTTCATTTATTTTTTTTAGGCTTGCTTAGGTTAAATACTACTGTTTTCCTAATGGAAAATTAGGTTGGAAGTAGTTGGATCTGTATTTAAGACTAGATTACATTAAGGTAATGTGTAGTCGGAATAGGAATAAAAATACATTGCCCCATCCGGATTGTCAAAAAAATGATTTCTCTTATACGAGCATCTCCACCTACGACCAGATTTTTGGAAGGAAACAGGCAAGCCATGAGACAACTATTCGAATGAACCTGGAAAGATTTTACCTAATTTTTAAATTTTTTTAATTTCAGAAACCATGTAGGTGTGACACGGAAAAAATTGAGAAGTTCTATTCACCCTTTGCACCAAAGAAAGTCACTCAGCCAGGGTGGATTGCTTATGACAACATGGTGAGGACTTACAAAAAAAATAATTTAGAAAAAATATCAATAAATTAATTTAAAAAACAGCCAAAAACCCCATCCGTAAAATCTGATGAATTTCTGATTGGTGAATATATTTCCAGGTTCTTCGGTTCAACGCCTACTACCAAGAACCCATCCCCGAGTCTGCACTAGAAACCTACCGTGTCCACCAGGTAGACATTCGATATTTCCTTGAGGACGATACGATCCAAGTCAGTGAGCCTCGCGTCGATAACGCTGGGTACGAGCAAGGGAAAATCATCCGAAGAGGCAAGGTACCCCTCCCCCCACCCTGCGACGACCAGTACCTGACCCTTGACCACTTCAATGTTGGATGTGAAGTGGAAATCTACAGGAAGAAATTCCTCATTTGTGGGTGTGATAGTTTCACTCGAAGGTTTCTCAACAGGAGAGGAACTCCTGTTCCACTGAATATGGACCCACCCTGCGACCTCGCAACGCAGAAGCGAAAGGACGTAAGCGAAAATCCTGAAAATGTTTATTAGTATAATTTTTTTTTACAATCTTGATACTTTTTTTTATTTGATTTATGTCACCTCCAGGCTCTGTTCCATACCCTGGTTGCAAAGCGAACTGGGATTATGAACTGTCGTACAGTGGAGAAAGGCTTGAAATTTTTTAACAACACTAGAAAAGTCCTTCGTTTCTGGGGATATTGGGATGAGTAAGTGCCCGCCGCCCCCGCTTCAGTCTTTTTGAAATTAATAAATCGAATTAATATTTAAAATTAACTAGTCGATGCAGCTACAAGGGGAGGCTGAGGAAGTTTACACTGCTTTACTACCTTGAAGACGACACGATGGAAATAATTGAAGCAGTGGATGGAGAAGACGGAGATACGAATCCACTTTTTCTCAAGCGCCAGCGTCTTCTCAAGGTAAAACAACACCTAATTTCTACTGACGAAGGTGCTGTGCCTGGCGGATGCCTGTGCTTCCTTTCCATTTTTTTTTTGTCAAAATTTTCGCAATTTTAAGAAAATTTTTTATCAAATTTTTTTTCGGAAAAAAAAATTCAGAATGCTTGTTTGTTTTTTCAAAATTTTTAGTATTCACAACTTCTTTGGAAGCTTTTTTTTTGTTTTGACATTTTTTTGATTTTTATTAACCAACAACTGTAATCAGTCCGTTTGTCGAAAAAAATATTTTCAGATTACCAATTGAAGAATTCGAGGTTCATCGGGCGCTTTCTGCGGGCTGGAATATGTTGAAGCTTGTTTTAAGGTCGCAATTTCCTAACGGGAATATTTTTGAATATTTGATTTTAAGAATTTGAATATTTTGAACATTATTTGAGTATTTGGAAAATTAAATATTTCAACTTTTTCATTTCATCGGAAGCAAATTAATTCGTCGGTTTGCGTAATAGCTTGCGCATTTAATTTTTTTAGAATCACCTAAAGGGTAGATTGAATCCGCAAATTAAATTGAAATTGAACATGAACTTTTAGAACTCCAAAGACCTGATGCACCTCCCTGGCTTTACTGACGAAGCATTTGAAGTCCTCAATACCGCACAAGTGCTTGACCAGTGTGGAAACTTATTCAGCCATGCTTTTCTTACTGACCGTTTGTATACTGGAATTTCACCACGGGAAACTTACAAAGACTCAGGTAAAGCCTCGTGGAACAGTATAAAAACCATGGCCAGTTTTTAGTAATTTTGAATTTTTATTCTAGACTTGGCTATTGGGGCTACACTGAATATCTACGGAAGAGCGTTCATCCTGACTGAGACTGACGAATTCACTAAATCCTACTACAGGGACAAGTATGGCGTCCAGGATTTCAAACCGTTGGTCCTTGACGAGCCAGACCCCTGTCAGCCACCCCTCTCCTCATGTCAACGTATATTTCACACTAGCGATTAGAAAAACTGAAAAATTCAGCGAAAAATTTAATTTAGGATTTTTTGGTTTAGCTTCAGATGGACCTGAGCGTGCGTTAGTTGACAGTTTGGGTCAACCGTCCTGCTACCCATTAATGACTGACGTCCAAAAGATGCTTATGGACAAGTGAATTTCAAGAAGAAACTGGGCTAAATAAAATTCTAAATATGAGAAATTTTCATTTTCCAGGGACATCCTTGTATTTTCTGCGGTATTCCCTGAGGCTCAGCACAAAGTGAACACGGAACGACGGTTTATCATCAAATATTTTTTGGTTGACTCCACCATGCAAATATTTGAGCAGCCTCACCCAAATTCAGGTTAATTCTTGATTCTTGAATTTTGACAGTGAAAAGAATTTAGCTGAGAATTTTAATGTTTTTCATCATCAGGATTTTCACGTGGAACGTTTTTGGCACGGGGCCGTGTAAATAAACCGAAGCAGGAAAAGTCTGGAAATATTTGTTCCGCTCGCTGCGAAGTCTACGACCCCAAAGACATGTTCATAGGAAATACGATCCATGTCAATGGCTTCCAGTTCGTACTCATGAGCGCTGAGGACTGTACGCTCAGTTTTATGGAATCGCGACAGGAAATCGTGAGTTAATTTGTTAAATGAATTCAAACTTTATTTTTTCAGTTATTCTTTTTATTTTTTTCAAATTTTTTTTTACATTCTTCTTTAATTTTTTTTTTGGTTCCAAAAATTTTTTTACTATATTTATATTTATATTTTTTGATTACCTATGTTTTTTTTTGATTTTCCAGTTTCCGCAGTCGAATATTTGCATGATCTTGGAAAAAGTGCGTGAGGCATTTGGACCGAACCAGGTTCAAGATATTCTCCAGTCCTTCGCTGAAAGCGATTGTGACAAAAATGGGGTCATTTCTACGCCTCGCTTCCGATGCCTCATTATGCACTGGACGAGGGAATCACTCAGCGAGCATGAGATGCTGACCCTAACTCGAGCCTACAGAATCACTACTCCGAATCCACCACCCGACCTGGAGACGCTCCAGTAAGAATTTTCGTTTAATAGCTCTTCTATTTTTTTTCTGTTTACTCGATTCTTAACAAAGAAAAATTTTTTTTTTTTTTTCAAACGAGCCGTAATGAATTTCTGTCCGGTTTTTTTCAGGGTCATTCTGCATACGGAGTTGAAGAGGTTCCGGTTCGATAGATTTTTACTTCAGCGACTGGAGTACACTTTTCGTCAGTTTGATACTTGTCGCTTGGGGTGCGTTGATCGGGACTTGGTGCGTCAGATCCTCAGAGGTGGCAGAATCCCTTTCCGACCTGAGCTAATTGATTTCCTAGTGGACCAGTAAGTCGAAATACTTAATTCCACAAAAATAGCTGTAGATTTTTAGTGCTTCATTATTTTTAGTTTTCCAAACTGTGAC
>JABASM010000025.1:0-48847 GCA_019776545.1 Brachystomella parvula
AAGGGTGTTGTGCAAGAAGTAAGGTTGTTGATTTTTTAATTTTAAAAATCATGGTAACCACGGCGTTACCGTACATCTATAGTACGATCCCGGTAGTTTATGTTTCGAGTAAGCTAAAAATTTGAGAAGGCCATGTAAAAGTTATGCTAATGCGAAATTGAATAGGGATTGAAAATTTTGCCGCAAAGCATGTACATGGTAAATTTTTTACCACGAAGGAAGCAGAGTCTCGCGTTTAGTTTAATGAAACTGGTAAAACTGTTCTCTTTTTTTTGAAATTTTCGGATATTCCTAGAAATGAATAAACCGTACAAACGGGTGTAAGAGATAGCGCGAGTAGGAGATATATGAGGTAAATGAGGTATAGCGGGTGTATATGATTGCATCCCAGGCCCATGAGCACATGTGCACCGGAGGCACATATGCACCATAAGCCCATATGCACGTAGGCACCATAAGCCCATATGCACGTAGGCACCATAAGCCCATATGCACGTATGCACCATAACCCGATATACACATATAGGCGAAAAATCGAAATTTTTCAAAACTTCACCGATCGCTATAAAACTTTGCAGTTGACACCTCGGGACCCTAAAGGAGTCTCATACCAAAAATCAAGTCAATCCGATCATCCGTTGCTGAGATTTTCCATCCCAAACGAGAAAACGTCAGGACGGACAGACTAACACCAGCATTTGCATAAATAGCTCGCGCTATTAATAAACCGTACAAACGGGTGTACGAAATAGCGCGTGATATCTGAGGTATAAAAGAGAAAAGAGGTATATGAGATATATGAGGTATATGAGGTATAACGGGTGCATATGAGGGCATACCGGGCGCATAAACCCATAAGCACATATGCACCATAAACCCATATGCACATGTGCACCATAAGCCTATAGACACATATGCACCATAAGCCCATAGGCACATATGCACCATACGCACATATGCACCATAAGCACATAGGCACATATGCACCATACGCACATATGCACCATAAGCACATTTGCACCATTCGCACATATGCAGCATAAGCACATATGCAACATAAACCCATAAGCCCATAAACACATATGCACCATAAGCCCATACGCACATATGCACCATAAACCCATAAGCACATATGCACCATAAACCCATATGCACATATGCACCATAAGCCCATAAACACATATGCACCATAAGCCCATACGCACATTTGCACCATAAACCCATAAGCACATATGCACCATAAACCCATATGCACATATGCACCATAAGCCCATAAGCACATTTGCACCATAAGCCCATATGCACATATGCACCATAAGCCCATAAGCACATTTGCACCATAAGCCCATATGCACATATAGCCAAAATTCGAAAATCCGCAAAACTTCGCCGATCGCTATAAAACTTTGTGGGTGAAACCTCGGGATCCTAAAGGACCCGGACGGACGGACAGACTGACACCAGCATTTGACTTTATGTGAACTCAAAAAATTTCCTTTTTAAAGGTTGTATAGTATGTTTCAGAAATGCAATGTATTAACTTTCCGGGTAGTCTAAAAGGGGCGGGGTGTATGTTCAACAGCACGATTGGCCTTTCTTTAAATTTCGTTTTGGTTCTGGTTTCAGTAATTATTGTCTAGTTTTTTGGCAGAAAAAATCTCAGCAGCTACAATATTTGGCTAAATTAAACAAAGGGTGTATAGCGAACAGTGAAATACCGTCTGGTTAATTATTAGCGCTTTTAGGGTATTTCAGCTCCATCGTAACCGAATTCTGTTAGTTAAAAAAATCAACAACCTTACTTCTTGAGGGCCCATTCATTAATGACGTCACGCTAAAAATGCCATTTTTTTCAAGTGTCTGTGTGTCTTGTCACCTATAGTCACATTGTTTCATTGTGTGTGTATCCCATTGACTGTCACGTCACAGTGAGTTTAAGGTGTCTGATAAATGCAAATTACTGTACATGCTTGAATCTGCAAGATTTAGTAATGTTAAATCATAGCATCAAAATTATTCATTCATTCAAGGGACTCATAGGCAGTGTGAGTTTTAAAAATATACTCTTTATGATTTCCTAGCCTGAAAACAAAAGTTGAATCCATTCTGCCGCTACCTGTTTTATACTATGAAAATGAAAAGAGCGTTAAAAAACTCTAAAAATGAATCCAAGAATGTGACATCTTTAGAGGTCATTTCAATTGTGTGTGTACCATGTCACAACACGTCAGAAAAATCACAAATGTGTGTGTGTGTCTGATAGCGTGACGTCATTAATGAACGGCCCCTTGCACAACACCCTTCAATTATGCATGAAAAACTGTTTCCTTCCTAAAAATAAATTGAAAAAATTTGATAATAAGGGGCATAGTTGTGCCCACGGCTGTTACTAGTTCTTGGAATTCCCTTCATGGAGACCAGAGTGAGACCAGTTTGATTTCATCCTCTTGTGCTGTAAAAATATAATTCCAAAATTACGAAATTCGGGAAGTAAATTGGGCTGGATCGATTACTTACTTGCTTATTTTACTTCTACGCTATTGGCAGGAGACGCTAATGAAAGGTCCGTCGTAATTATCAAATTTCCTTAATCTGTGTTGGGTATGTGGTAAAATGACTGTTACGTAAAATCAATTTGGTCGAATAGGTCTAGAGGGAAACGGCCTTGGCTCAACTCCCACTGGACACAGATTGAGATGTTAAGTGACGAGAAGGTTCAGAAGCCGTCCGGGATGCCTAGTCGAAGAATTGCTTGATCAAGAACTTGATGGTTACGGGTAAACAAGCATGCCAAAGAAATGGGAAAATGCCATCATTTATGAGAAGAGCTCCTCCAGCAATGGATTTCGAAGGAAGGACAAAGTGGACAAGAGCAATCAGGTTAGTATGGTAGTTGATCTTTATGAACTTTATGCTTTTGTATGTTAATGTTGGGAATATAATAGTTTGGAGCAGCTTACACCGAAGAGGCGAGAGCGGCTACCTACGGAACCGGGCTTAGGAGCAATTGTGTCTGTTAAAACGTCCACATGGGACACTTCAGCAAGCATGTCCTCATTTGCAGACTTCGGCGGATCCTCCCTTACGTCAAGTCCAGTCAAGTCACCATTCGTCAACACACATTCAGGAGCGGAGGAAGGGAAAAGACGGGATCGTATCCCACCGGAATCAGGAATTGGTGGGAGCTCCTCTACGTGGGATGCAACTGCAAGTATGTCTTCCTTCGCAGAATTCGGTGGATCACCTCTCTCCTCTAGTCCGGTTAAATCACCTTCCTCCAATGCTTACTCTGAAGCAGATGAACTTGATGCCGCACATCGGGGTAAGTAGAAAAACACTTGTTACGTCTATATCTTCGTCTTTTTTATTTTCTTCATTTTATTTGATTCTTTTGTAGGAGCTACATTACAAGTTCCTCGGTCACCTAGAACTCCTACGGTAGCCAGATCCATGGGTCATATGATCTCTCACAGATTCTCCAAGATATTTAAAGTTGCCACATGTGACTACTGCTTCAAGCAGATGATTTACGGAGTCAAATGCAAGGAATGCAAATTTAAGTGCCATCGAGACTGTGAGCCAAAAGTACCACCAAGTTGTGGCCTTCCAGCTGCATATATTGACATATTTGTAAAATCCCTGCAAGAAGGTAATTCGTATGGCATGGCACATCAATTCTTTATTTATCTGGTCTTTTTTAAACAAAATAGGCGACTCTCCGATTTCAACAAGAAATTCTCCTTCAAATATGGGCCGTCTCCGAAAGCTCACCCGGCCACCACAGAACATCCCAATCCAACAGTTCCCTGTAATTTAGCATTAGTCTTCTCCAATGAATGCCAGTTCTCATAACTTTTTTTCTTCCAATATTTCACAGGGCCCTGACACTGGTTCTAACACATCGAATAGTTCTTGTAATAGTTCCACTCGTTCAAGTCCTGCTCTTTTTGCTGTCAACCCAGCTATACCACCAATAGCCCAAACGCCAATTTCGGCTAGAAATCAAACACATTTATTTAATTTCCCTGGTGAGTAGCCATAAGTTGCAATGCCTGTAGATTTTTCAAACAATCGGTTTTTTGTAGATATTTCTTTTCCAAGCGGCAACGATTTAATGACGGATTCCAGGACCGTGCTTAGTTCTGTGAACAGTGATATGACAAGTACACAAGCATCAAATGATTCAGACCGCACTTTTTCTCAAACTTCTGGTTCTGGCAGTACTGACTCAGAGAAAACCATTGCACTCCGAGTAGATAGTCAAGATAGTCAAGTCTCGGATGCAGACGGCGATGGACCTGATCGTAACTCACCACGGCAAAATTCGGTAATTACCAGCTTCAACAGTACACCTTTCAACAGTTGCAGTACTCATTTGTGCAAATATTTTGTAGCTATCCAACCGTGAGTGGGACATTCCATTTGATGAGCTGAAGCTTGGGGACGTAATCGGCGTAGGTCACTTTGGGACTGTATATCGTGGAAACTGGCATGGAGATGTTGCTATCAAAGTCTTGGATCAAAAGTACTTAGACAATGGGAAAATTCTGGAACACTTCAAACAAGAAGTTGCCATTTTCCGTAAAACACGTCACGAGAATTTAGTCTTGTTCATGGGAGCCTGTATGAAACCTCCACGGCTGGCTATTGTTACCTCTATGTGCAAGGGAATGTCTCTCTATACCCATCTCCACCTCCGAAGAGACAAGTTTAACATGAACAAGACTGTTCTGATAGCACAGCAGATATCTCAGGTTAAAAGTGTTTTGCTTGTGTGTGTGATCTGATCTGTGTTCTGTCGTCTGTTTGACTCTTTTTTTTGACGTTCTGCAGGGAATGGGATACCTTCATGCTCGTGGAATCATCCACAAGGACTTGAAGAGCAAAAATATTTTCCTGGAGAGTGGAAAAGTAGTGATAACAGACTTCGGTCTTTTCAGCGTTACTAAATTGTGTCATGGCGGAAGGTAAGTCAAGAATTTTCTGTTATTGATCCAAATGGTGGATACCATTTAATTTATAATTTCTTCACTGTGTTTCAGTAAGGGAGACTGTCTAAGCATTCCGCCAGGTTGGTTGTGTTACTTGGCTCCTGAACTGATGCTCCGCTTGACACCTACACAACAGCTTGAGAGTGATTTGCCTTTTTCCAAAGCTTCAGACATCTATGCTTTTGGAACCGTTTGGTATGAGCTTCTCTGTGGAGAGTGGCCATACAAAGAACTTCCTCCTGAAGCTATTATCTGGCAAGTTGGAAGTGGAATTCGGCAACCCCTCCCCACTCTCTTCTCCCGAGATGTCAAAGTGAGTGAAAACTGAACTAGGTGGCATCTGGTCATTGCATGCTTTCATTTGTTAAATTTTTCTTTTAGGACATCATGATGATGTGCTGGGCATCAAATCCAGAAGATCGTCCTGACTTCGGTCGCTTAGTCAAAAGTCTGGAAAAGATTCCAAAGAAACGATTAGCTCGCTCTCCTTCTCATCCCATTCACTTCTCGAGGTCAACCTTTGAATTTTAGAAGTTTTCCATCATCGCCATACGTTTGAGAGGTGATCGTGTTCCTCTTTTAGCGAACCCCTGCTTCTGTGAAGACTAGGAGAGGTAAGCTAGAGTTCTCGACTGAGAGTATTCTTTTTTTTTTTTGATTTTTTAACGCTAGATGTTTATTTTTTAGTATTTGACTGATAAGAGTAGATTAGCTTAAGTACCATAAGAGTTAGAGTACAAAAAGTGGCATGGCGTTGTTCCCTTGGACAACTTTCCTCTTTTTCCAATTTCTCTGGTTGACTTGACTTGACTAATAGTATTTTTGTTCAATAGCTGACTCAGTCATTGGCTAAAAAACCTTTCGAGTTCTAGAAATTAGAAAAGGTTTTTAAGTGTAGTGCAATTTTTAACTGAACTTGTACAATAGTGAAATCTTTTCGTCAGAGAGTTCTCGCAAATCAATGGGAAATAATTTAGACGAAAGGAACAAATCCTAAATCATGTTTAGACGCTTCTTTCCTCTGTGTCCTACTTACATTTATACTATTATAATCTATTGGTGTCGCTGAAGCAGGCCCAGGGTATCTTCAACAATTGGATTTATTTAGGAGAGACTTAAGTACGCTTACCCGCATGAAAAATCTCTGTTTTATGTAAATCCAACGTGGGATCAGCAAATTGTAGCGGTCGGCTAGGCTTATGTTTTCTTCGTTACTGTGTCTACGTACGAAATGGTATAAACGTAGTACAAGCGACAGTCTTTGATTTTTACCTCAGCGTCCTTCATATCCTTTTGAGTCCGAATCCTTTTGCCCGATATATTATGAGTATAGTCCCCCATCAAGTGATAGATTTGTTAAAAGTTTTGTTTAAAAATAATTTTTGTCAATACAAGAAGTGATCAAAGAGTTCGAATTGATGAGTACTATAGTTTTATACTTTAACTTAATTCTTTATTTTATTTAAGGGATGGAAGGATTGGTGTTAATTATTTCCTTGGGATGTTGAATTTCTGAAGGTGGGGGCCCTACTTGTTTTTTATTGTTACGTGGATGTGGGGCAAGTGGTAACCGGAGTAAGCGTCCATTCCCCCGAACTAAATTTGGATTGTTTCGAAGGGCTGCGTCACCGCCTTCTGAAGGCGGTGCTGGGGCGTTGGCCGCCATCCCTTGCCCGTGTGATCGATTTAGAGCATCAAACAGGTCGTATCGCAGGTGTCCTGGAACGACTAGCATAGATTTGTTACGAGCTGCTTCTGAAATTAAATCTACTGTAGGATTCTCTTTGGTGGATGATTCTGGAGGAACCTGTTGTCGCCTGTAATACGGGACAAGCTTGTCCATTAGCCCAATTGGTAGTCGTTGACAGTCACCTGCGGGATCTTTCTTGGATGGGCGATGAAGAGGTGGGGGGTAAAGCACGGGTACCTGATCACGAGTGTATCCTACTGCATTTGTATTCTGTAATAGCTTTCCTGGTCGCGTCGTGTCTGGATCCAGGCGTGTTTGAGTCGTCAAGTAAGAACGCATGGCTACGTTCCATGGGCCCATCATCTGATACTGGGTAAGTGGGCGATATCCATGAACTGGAACGTCTGGATGAGTAGGGTCGTCAGGGTGGACTTGTTTGGAAGTAGAGTTTTGATGCGAATTGTTCTTTCTTGCCCTTGAATTGGAAGCGAGCTCAGTGTTTCCTTTGTTGACAGCGCTGGAGTCACAGCGCTCGTTAGCTTCTACTTCGGTTTCATTCTCAGGAGGAGCTTGCAACCGCTTCTCCCCTCTTGATTCGTGCTTAAGATGTATAGGAAAGATTCTTTTTGAAGCTTGCCCACCGCGCTTCACTGAGGCTTCCGGGACAGATTCATTTTTGCTGCTAAAATGGCTGGGAAGGAAATCTGGAAGATGAGGGCCAGGCTTTTTTGACATTGAGAACTTGAAATTAGGAAGGTGTCCAGACTGAACTGGTTTTGAGGTATTAATCCCAGGAAATCCTCTTGGCAAGTTAAGAAATTCCTGATGCTTCTGAAAGTCTTTAAGGTGCTTCTCTCGAGAATATACTGATTTCTGTTCGGAATTTCAGGATATCCTAAGAATTTTTAAAGCTTAATGAATACTGAGCTACTCACAACGTCCTGAAGACGCCTATATAAGTCAGTGTTCCTGTTGATGAGGTCCTCACTCGTTTTCTCTGACTTTTGAAGGTAAACCTTGCTTCCAGTCTCCTTTTCAGCACTTCCCTGCAGATTTAAAGGCAGTAAAACTAAGGTAAAAAAGGTTTAAAACACTCCGGAACATTGAATATTATTTGGTAACTTACAGCAGTACAATTCAGCTCTTCTTCCAACAAAGCGTTAAAATCAAAATACTGACGGGCCAATCGAAGTTTGTAGCGTTGCAGCTCAGCCTTGTAAGAATCCATTCCCATGTGTTAAAAAAATAATTTATGATTAATTTCAAGTGTTGAGTAAGAGATAATTTCCAAATTACAAAAACACATTTGGTTGACCATTTCGAAAAGCTTGTAAGTATTATACCATGCCGTTTTAATCACACGCTAAAAATGCCTAGTAGTCTAACAATAAATAGGTGCATTGTTACTAAGGAAGCTGAGTTTTAATAATGCATCTTAAAACCTAAATCACACAAATTCTGGTCAACAGTTGACCAGAAACAGTTACTGTTTTTTTGAACAATAATAATTATTTTTATTTTACACTTGAGCAGAGAACTTTTGTAGTTGACTTGTTAATCCTTGGTCAAAACTGGACTTGGAATCCTGGATATTTTTACAAGGAAACATTGATAGGGCTAAGAGCTAAAGAATTTAGTGAGCTCCGAATTAATTGCTACTGAAATTATTGTAAAAATTAAACAGGCGTGAAGGAATTCTCAGTCGGTAACAGCTCTGCAGGTTTAAACAGAGTGAGTTTGTGGCTCAACTTTAAAAAAAATGTCAGAACCAATGAATTTGAGTAAAGAAAAAGAGTAAAGCTTGACTTACAATTATTCATAAAAATTCATCAGATCGTTTCCTCATTGTTTCCTTGGTGGAGGTAAGGGACAAGGAATGGATCCCTTGGAAGCTCTTTTAAGAAATCGAAAACACTTTCCTTTGCATTCTGAAACGTTTCCGTCAAGTCCTCCATCATGCTTAATCCGAAATATTTGCTTCCCTCGACTCCGAAGAGCGTGATGATGATCCACAAAAGCAGTCCAGCGATGATGAAGTCGTTCATAGTCATACCGGGTGACGCTCTGTGAAGACTTTACTTTTGGTTCAGATGGGTCTGAGCAGCGTCAAAATTAGAATGTTTTTAATTTATCTCGCTACCATTAAATATTCTAAAAAATATTAAAAATCTAAACAAAAAATTGTGAGTAATTAAGCTTACCTAAGTTTATTCAGGTTTTCTTTTTAAATTTTTCAGGTAAAACAAGCTCTAAAATACTGAAATTTTCACGTTATAGAGTTTGTTCCAACTTATTTATTTACTTTTGTTCCTTTAGGCCTTTAGAGTGTCTTCTATTGAAGCTTAGCTAAGTTTTATGTGTTAAAATGTAAATTTCGGCGACACCAGATCTAGGTCAAGAAATTCTGGAAAAAATAATAACAGGAAAATCCAGGGCTGTTCCCACCGCTCCCAAATTCCACATCATCACATTTCCTTTGGCTGACATCCAATTCCAAAGAATAAGGGGATCGCTAAACAGTTTTCCAGAGGAGCCCATTGTTTGGCACTACTGACAACTTTAATACGGGAATATTAGACGCAATATTCATCATAAAACATTCCCATTCAGAAGTTGTTGCAAAGAACTTTTTCTTTATTCATACAAATAATTGAGGCGAGAGGTCAGCGTGAAATAAAAAGCGATCATTGTTAGAGCGATTCCGTAAGGATGGGGGAGTAGCAGTCCTTAGAATAGCTGAAAAACAAAATGAGGAATAAAAACAACTAAGCTTATGGGCTGGTACATGGATAAATAGCAATAAGAACTAGAGTCAAGTTAATATCACGATTGAATTAGCACACTTTGAAAAGCTTGTTAGGAAACATCTGTGTGCAACAAATATAATTCTAATTACCACAGGTGGATTTTCTTATGAGGTTAATTAAATTAAATTGACTGAACATGAAAGCATTATTTGTACTGTGCGAAGGAGATGAGTAGAATGTAGTAAGAAATCAAACTATGCAGCCTCTCATTGCCGTAAATAATTTACAGAGCAAGTAATTATGTTCATTTGCTGCAACCGAATAAATAAATATTAAAGAAAACCTGGATAGTATTGAAAATTAGCACCCTAGTCCCTAGTCTCAGTAATCTTGGAGTGAAATCTCCAAAACTCTCCTCAACATCTCATCTTCTTCTTTTTGGGTTTTCTCTGCTTCTTCAATTTCTGCTCGAGAGAGAGCGATTGCTTTCTCTAGCTCATCATAACTTGAAGTACGCTGTGGGGTTCCGACTGGTAGTGCTGAAGCTCCACCAGCACAGACTTCATCTCCGGAAGAAGGCCTCCACTCTGGATTTGATTTGATTCTTTCTAGCATTAGGCTTTCCTCAATGGCACTGTAAAAATGAGGAAATAAGACTAGAAATTCTCTAAACTACTAGTGTAAACATATTAATGAGTTAATTTACCGCTGCAGTAGCTGCTCCTCAGCGTCATCATCCGGCGTGTTATCCCTGTCACGGATTAGAGACATCGGGGCATTGAGTGCTTCGTAGATATCGACCTGAGGCTCGTTAGAATCGCTTTCACGAAACATGCCAAAGAAGTCATCGTCTTCTCTAGATAAGTCCGGTCCGAAACATATCGCAGTTTTAATTTCATAGTTAGGAGGCTCGAACAGCCTCTCATCCAACATGCAAAGAAGTTTTCCGTTTTTTTCTAATGTCCTAACACCGTCAATTGAGCTCTCGGTTCCAAAGATATTATGGAAAGTAATCAAGCCATTAACGAAGTGGTATACTGGAACCTCTGAAATTGTGATGACTTGGTTTAGAACCTGCTTACTTAATTTTTCAGTGAAATACTCTGCAACACCAACTCACCCAACTTGACTGGAAAACCTGAGGGCATTTGGAGTTCAATGAAGTCTTTCAGAGATCTGAATCTATTGTTCGTCAAAGCCATTAGATTGACAATAGGAATTAGTTGTTCCTTAATATTGAGTGGATAGTCCTCACAAATCCACAATGTGGCCTATTTCAAAAAACATTTTTAGAAAAGGAGTTGAGCCGATGTGCTTCTGTTGACTCGCTTACATCAAATTTAACTTTCTTGGATTTAACCTCTGTGGATGGTCCAACGTCTCTTCCTCCTAGATCTAAAGTTTTATCAAAGTATTCTTCAGGGACAAGCTCTGAAGATGATTGGGATCGTTTGCCCTTCTGGAACCCAGACGAAAATTAATTTCAGTCAATATCAAATTCTATCAAGACAAGAGGTTACCGATGATCGTTCCGTTTCAGATTGCCGTGTCTCAAACTCATACTTTGATAGATAAGACATGAACTTCTTGATTAGTCCCGGTTTTTGCTCCGTTGTCACTTTGGACTTTTCGACATCACTGAGATGTTCAGTCCTGACTTTTGTTTGAAGGCTAAATCCAGATGACTGGAAAACCTTGCACTTGAACCCAGCTACGTCTTCAGTTGCCCCCTCAGTTCCAATGTAGCTTTCCTTCCTGCAAACCCACATTTTTTTGAGCACCGACATTTTACTTCAACTTGAACTTCTACTCGTTACCGTTGGAAGGATACGGTTTTCCAGTCCATTACAGAAGCCACAGACGGATTCGCCAGACGAACTGATATCGCTTGATCGTAGCTCCGTCCGTTCGGGAGGGCGTTGCCTCCGTTCATAAGTGATTCATTAGAGCAGATAATTTGTTTCAAAACCTGCTTGTTTGGATGATCGATATCTAAAATGAAGATATCTTTGCCTGCAACAAGGGAACACACATCTGAATAAGAAACAAAGAAAGAAAAGACTCTTTTCGTTTAACCTTCTTCTTTGAAAATCAAAGACACGCCCTCATCCCATCCAGAATCTCTAGTCGCACTGTCGACCCTCAGCGAAGATCCCTTCTTATAAACCCGGTGCCACTGCCCAGGTGGAAGCATTCGACTCACGAATGGCACTGCAAAGTAAGTATTCGAAAGTAGTAGGTATTAATGTAATGTATTGCCATTTTTTGATAGTCTTACGCCATGTAGAAAACTCCCACTTCATCTCAACGTAAAAATCAGGTGCCTGGAAACAAAAGCAAAGTAAAAAAAAAAGAGTAAAGTATCCAAGAGAAAATGTGGGTACTACGTTTTTTAATTCGTGAAGCAAATCAGGCACAAGCTTGTCCTGCTGTTGACATCTCTGGATTTCTCTCCGTGCAAGGACCATTTTAAGAATATCCTTGTTCCTGACACTGACCGCTTCATGAATCACTAAATAACAGAAAAGGCTTAAATGACCGGTCGTTAAATGTTCCTTAGGCTCTATTACCGTTCCAGCCAGAATCTTGCGTAAATGTTGCGTCCGCATTGTATTTGTTGAGAAGCCGGTCAACAATAGATGAGTTGCCCTTCAATACTGCCAGCACTAGAGGTGTATGTCCCCTTGGATCCACCTTCTCCAAATGCTCCTAAGTAAATCAATGGGGGTGAGGATTTAATAACGGAAATGAAATATGGCTCAAGCCTCACATACCTTTCTCAAATCTGGATCTTTTAGGAGCCTGTCCACTTCACTCTCGTCGTTCCTCCAAACGGCATAGTGAAGAGGGTACGCCTCGAGGATGAATTCTTGAGTTACCACCATTATTTCTTACGTCGTAACCTCTCTTCCGACTTCTGGATGATAGGTCAGTCAAACTCTGCAGTTCCAGGACTCAGGATACCTAGGCCAAACCGGTCGCTGCGCTGGTCAGAGAAACGTGGGAGATGAGTCGAAGGACAGTAGGAAACTAAAAATATGAAAAATTATATTCGATTTTATTTTTTCTTGATTTGACTTTTGAATTTTTGATTTGGTTTCAAAATTGGAGCGATTTTTGTTGTTCATGCAAGTGCGAGTGAGTAAACAGGCTGCGGAAGTTGTCGAACCAGCCAGTAAAAAGCTCCACAGATTCATTTTCATTCTTGAAGGAAGTTTTTGTAAAGAAGCCTTAATCCTGTGATGCTGATTAAAATCGAGGCTTTTTAACCTTGGTTTTACTTCAAAGAGATGAATAAAATCAGTTGAATTAAAAACACCTGGGATTTTCATTGCTGATTCGGTTTCGGATTCCTCCTGAACGATAGGTTTTGTCGGCTAGCTTTCGTTCCTTTTTCTGGTTGCTTCAAACGCACATTAAATTCATACATCCCCGTCACCTTTCTCGTTCCAAGCTTTATTTACCGACTCAGTGTGTACATGTTGTATTAATGTAAATCGTTTTATAGTTTAAATGCCTTGAATTTATTTTATTCCGTGAATCTTAAGGTTACCACTTTTTCTAAGTTCTAGGCTAAATACATTAGGTAGGATACACTGTCAGTTCAGTTTAGGGAGTATGCAGCGTAACTTTTCAACTGAATCCGCTTTGCACTCCTTAATAAATCTGCCGGAGCAAAAATTCATCCTACTACCCCACTCGGGCATTGTAATTTTTTTAATAAGTCCTACGGCATCCTCTCTTTTTTTTGCATAATAGGACTTAAGAATTAACCTTTGCGGTTGAGAAAAAATTGCAGTCCCCGAATAGGATAGTAGGATGTACATGTATTTCTGCTCCGGCAGATTTTACTTATACGGTCATATTGCGTCCAAAGCGGATTTTAAGATGCTCGGCTTCGATTGAGCGGTTACGCTGGATCTTTCCCAGGTTAGGCTGGCGGAAAAACCTATGCCTAACGTATTTGGCGTAGAAAGCGGTGATGCCCTTGAAATGTTCCAAAAAACTGAGTGCAAGGCAGTGGGTGTTTATTTCATCCAAACTTGCCTCCCAAAAAGGCAAACTCCAAGCTTAAAATTGAAGGCATCCTTCACCTATGAAAAGCTTGGAACTCCAAGCTGGCAGAAGAAATAAACACGAAGAAACCGCGTCGTCAGAGGGCTGCTGAAAATTCTGAGTGTCCTTTTTCTATCAGACGGACTTTATTAAGATAACCCTTTTGATTCACCTGGTCCAAGCTCTTCGATGACGTCAAGAAAAAGATTGGAGTTCCAAGCTTTTCATAGGTGAAGGATGCCTCCAATTTTAAGCTTGGAGTTTGACCTCTTTTGGGAGACAAGTTTGGATGAAATAACACCCACTGTAAGGCGTTTGACAAGCGATCTACGTTGTAGTCATTCTTATGGTTCACCCCTTAAGTGAAGTCAGTCACACGTTTAATTTTTTTCCGTCGGGTCGAACAACCTTGCGGTCAAACAGTGTGATGTGTGAAAGGCCCATAATTGGTGGGTGGGCTTTCGACCAATACAAAAGTTGAAGCAAAAATCTAACGAGTGAGCTCGAGCCGCTTTGTCATTTTCTTCTCCTTTTCCATTTTTCAAAATCCACATGTATAAACACAATTTTTTTAACCTTCCAACATTACTCGAAATTTTCCAATTTTTGTTTGGATTTCAGATTTTTGGATGTCAAAGTACTAGCAAAGTGCCATCAAAAAAGGGCCAAGAATAAGTGTTGTGTGCTGACCAGAAGCCGTTGCAGGTTTTTCACGACTGGGTCGGTCTATTTTCTTTGCTCAACTATCTAGGTTCTTAGAGCCTTAGCCTCGCTTTTTGAAAACGAGACATTTTTAACAATTTTAAAAACAGAAAGCTCATGTTTGTCATTCTGGTTCTGACTTGATAAGTTACGGTTAAAATATTTTGTTTTTTTAATTCGTTGAGCTCCGTTCTCCGGCAGCAGTTAACACGGTCACTGTTCCACTCCAGCCTCATTATGGAACCAGGATATTAGACTGCCTTGCGTTGCCTTGATTAGGCAAAACAAACACTGCAGTTGTCTTTATTGAGTTGATGAGTTGGATTAAAAATTGTTGCTGTTTAAACCATCTTGACAATGGCAGGTGCGGCTTCTAGAGGCCGGCCGGGGGATCCTGTTGATTGGGTAACGTGGTTCGAGGAGAACCCCAACTCCAGGTGAGAGTAACTATAACTGTCCTATTTTTTAATTGCACGACCGCAGAAATGCTTCATCTTTAATTTTGATCTTTTCAGTTTGATGATAAGTCTCACGAGAATTGCTACGTCGAGTGCCGTGGATCTGGCTTCCTCTGTTCGAAGTCAGCTTCCAGTAGCAGATCCGAATAGCCTATCTGGACCCGGCTCAAATTTAGCGTTGCCAGCTACTCCCAGTCTTGTGAATGATCTTGTAGAAGAATTCCTTAAGCTCTTTACTCGTCATTTAGAGGCTGAGTTGAGTAGTGTCATACAAAATGGGAACGGAACGAGTGAGTACGTGGCTCCAGGAATCGGCAGTTCCTGTTCGCATGGGGTCTTGGAAGGATGTAATTTGGAAAACGGCCATTACGTTAACCAGCTCCCGAATGGAATATCCTCATCTACTCATAGTCAACAGCAGTCAATTACCAGCAGCGACAGGTCGCAGATTTGTGACAACAGGCCTACAGATCAAGGTGCGGTTACACAAATTACCCAAATCAAGAAGCCATTCTATCGAAGGTAAGAAAACAGGTCGTAAGAAAGTTTGAGTCTCCTCTGGTTCTTAGACTTGAGTTATGTTGAATTTTTCTATTAGGCTATCGTTCAAGGGTTTTCGAAAAACTCGTCTCTTCCATAAACAGCTCTCAGATGAAGTACAGCTTAGTGAAGCCAACGGCAAACGAGACAAACACTCCAAATCAAAGGTAGCCAAGATTCTCGTAGAGTGTCCTAAGGATGGGATCGTGCATTACATTAGCGGAGAAAGTATGGACGGAGATGGGACTCAACAATGGGAGAAGTGCCGACTCGTCCTTGTGAAAACTGCTGGTGGCTATATGCTCGAATTTTATTCTCCTCCAAAGGTTGTCAGCTACATTTTTTTTCTGAGTGTAGCTTTAATGTCGATGTGTTTTATTCTATTCAAATCTTGAAGCTCAGCATAACCTGTGTTCATATTTTTTTTTCAGTCTTCAAAACCTAAATCCGGTGTCTTCTGTTTCCTAATATCTGAAGCACGCGAAACTACTGCATTAGAGATGCCTGACCGGGAAAACACATTCGTCTTGAAAGCAGAAAATAATATGGAGTACGTAATAGAGGCGTCCGATGCATCTGAAATGAAATCCTGGTTATCTATTATCAAATACTCAATGAGGAGTGGAATTTCTTCCACTGAAAGACTTCCCAACGGCAACGTACAAAATACCAGCTCAGTGTCGGGCTCGGCTACTGAGAATTGGGCTCATGGTGAGGGACTTACAAACAGCAGCTCAGGAGCAGTAGCAGCTGTATCCAGCACTCATCCACCGCAACTACCCCCTCGTCTTCTCCAAACCCAGCGTAGCTCAGCAGATTTAGAGAATCCAGTTCGGTCAGCAAGTGCCAACAGTAAGTAATTCCTTTCCATAAAGCCCATTCCAGTAGCCTTAATTTATTATTATTTATTTATTAAAATCTTAATAATTATGTGAAGGCGTGGATGGAGCCCCAATAGCTGATCTGAGGTCAATCGTTACTGTCCCACCACTCTCTGTAATTGGAGCAGGAAACCAACAGGACAGCATTGGGCAGCCAGTGAGAGATGTTTACGCCTCCTTGAATGAGTACCCATGGTTTCATGGAACTTTGTCGAGATCTGAAGCTGCACGACTCGTTCTGCAGGACGGGATAGACGGTACGTTAGTCTTTAATTTTTACTGGACCAGTTAAGTTTCTAGGTTTGACTTTCGTTTAGGTCATGGAACGTTTCTCATTCGACAAAGTGAGACGAGGAGCGGAGAATTTGTGCTGACTTTTAATTTCCAAGGGAAGGCCAAGGTAAGAAGACGAGCAAACATAAAAAAAAATAAGGTAACTTACAAGCTCTTTCATATTTTGCAGCACCTGCGTATGAATTTAAGTCCCGAAGGCCAGTGTCGTGTTCAGCATCTCTGGTTTCAGTCAGTTTTTGACATGCTGGAGCATTTTCGTCTTCAACCAATCCCCTTGGAGTCTGGAGGGGGTACTTCCGATGTGACATTAACAGAATTCGTGGTAGCTCTCCCCTCTCTTCGTGTAAACTCTCAAAACGGGTCCGACCGATCTCGAGTTACTGCTCCAGAGCAGCAAACTGTAAGAAACGATGTCCCAGCTTTGGTCACTTAATTTCTCATTATTTCTATATATCCCTGCTTTAGGCAATGACGCACAACGGCTCAGTACGTACAAGAAGTGAGTCAATGGAGAGGCTGCACCGAGAACAAAACTCAGGTGGATTGAGCAGGGCTGTTGAGAACACATATAGTTTTGTATAGGAATTTAAAATTTTCAATCAAAAAAGACAAGATGGAGGAATTCAAGTACCTCACATATTTTAAAACGCTCAGCTCTCTAAACCCATTTGAATCATCACATGAATATTTTATTTACTTACTACCTTTTCTCACGGGGTCTCTACATGTTTGTTTGGTCGCTGCGTTCCCCAGTTCACGAAGTGCTATTTCCCACCCTCTATCATTATCCAATTTTGTGGAAATGACTATAAGGAATTCCATTAAAAATCAGTTTTCTATGACGTTTATCTGGATTAGAAAGTGATCAAAAGTGGTTCCATTCTTACAAAAATCTTTTCGCAAAAATTTCTCCCATTTTCCCCTAGTTGCCATCACTGTCTGTGTCTCTGGGCCCAGCGACCCAACAAGCGTCAAGTTACCGTGATTCTTATTATAGCTGCAACATGAACAAGACTGGAGAAGGAACTAGAACTTACTGCTGCTAGCCAATCATTGTCAAAATTGACTCAGGAAATCTACTCCTGACTGGTCTCATTATAATTATTTTCAACGTAGTTATAGATTTGTAATGTAAAAATTTTATTTGCTTTCTTAGCTGAATTTCTTCTTTATGAAGTTCCTCGGAGCTGGTACTGAGCCTGTCAATTTATCAGTATTCTAGTAAATTTAAGCAACCCTTTTGTGTCGCCCTATCTGACAGAATCTCCCAAACGGTTATTTCGTCTACTCCAGTTTTAATGTTTTAAGGATTTTGGAATATTAGTTTTTAATTGCATCAATCCCCATCAGACCGGTGACATTCATTTTTGCTCAATAAAAATTGTACAAGATCAATGTTTTTCACGATTTTTTTCCTTAAAACGGTAGTTTATTAAACTGTAGATATTTCATGGCTCGTAGTTTAGTTTCCGATTTTTTTTTACTTGATTTGTTTGGATTAAAATTATTATTGTTGAGTTTAAATCAATTTTCAAGGAGTAGAGGGGAGGGGGTTGGGGCAGTGGTTGGGATTTATCTTGAAGCAAAGACGAAAAAAAAAGTAACAACTGGGAAAACAAAGTCAAGAATTAAATGCTCTCTAATCACAATTAAAAAAGTATTAATTTCGTATCGGTTTGGAAAGGATATTTGTATGGAACCTACATTGTCTAAAGGAAGCAAAAAGGATTAATGGCCTGTTGTCTTTCCAAGGATTTTAAGGAGCGTTGGCTTTCTAAAAACACAAAAAATCCTTTCTAAATAAGTAGTTAGCGTGGTCAACTGTATGAAAACAGAATTCACAGGAGGTATGGTTAATAAGTTAGTAGTTATAGCAGATTTAGATTAATCCAACAATGTTCTTGCATGCATTAATGGGATCTGTAATAATTCCTTCTTCCTCTAGTAATTCCTCTTCTCAATGATTAGCGAAGTTCTGCTAGCGAGGAAGTCAGCTGAACCTAAGAAGTTCCTGGTATGTGGTGTGACCTAAGGTGTCGGTTTCGAGTTACGTTGACAGAGAGAGAAAGAGATAGAGAGACAGAGGAGATGTGTCCCAGGCTAGAGATGTCAGAGCGATGCGTGCGAATCAGTTTTATCATCCTTACTTTTCGGAATATCGCATTTCTTCATAGACTATTGGGACCTACGGACGTCGAACTATTGCTATGAACTAAGCTTAGCATACTTCCGGACTTGGGATCGTCCTCGTAGAATTCACGCGGAGGTTCAGTTAGGGCCAACGCACTAAATTAAAAAATAAATGAATAAATCGAAGAAGAGTTTAGTAGGACATTACTAATCTTTGGAAATTACTTTTTTTTATATTACCTAATTCCACGACGGGCAGATTCTTCGTCGAACTGCACCAGTTCTCGCATTTGTCGTTCCTGGAGCAGGCGAATTCTTTCGGATCTCTCACTAGCAAATTGTTGAAGCTCCTCTTTCATCTGGAAACAGGTATAAAAAATTAATGGATGAAGATTTTTTATTATTACTATTACACTTCACTTAAGGTTGGAAAATACTTTTGAAAAGGGAGAATCTTTATCTCTTATCAAGATTTCCTAATTCTTATAGTGATTTTTCATTATAGTTTTTCACCGACTCAGTCAGCATAAATTTTGCGACGTCAGTCTTTCGGTTTGTCAGCTGTTTTTTGTCACTGGATCAAAAAGGGTAAAAAAGGGGTTGAGAGCAGATGGTTGGTAACACTTTCAGGTCTACATCGCTTGACTCTGGTGGGCTTGAGGCTTTCGACAAAATTGTTTGTTTAACTTTCCTCTTTTTTCAATTTTTTTCGCGCCTTAGAGCATTTTCATAATTTGTTAAGTTGAAAAAAAATATTTGTCGAATTTTTCAGTTAACTTAGGGAGGCCAGGCAAGTTTGAATACGGAATTAGGAGGTAGAGTTAGGTAGAGGGGTTAGGTGATCGGTCTGTTTAAATTTCTCGATTACTTCCTTACCTTTTGCTCTAAGAGGTATCTCCTTGCCGACACCCGCTCGGAAAGCTCTCTTCTTTCACGATCACGTTGAGCTTCGGCTTGCATTTTATTTTTTGACTGATATGCTATCAGAATCTCCAATTCATGCTGGAGCTTCTCATTCTTTTGTTGAGCTTCTACTTCTTGTGACTCGTCGAGTCGTATCTGTTCAACAGATTTGAGAAATATGATAAAAAATAACTCGAGTAATTAATTTGCGGTCAAGTAACTAACCGACTGTTTTTGAAGCATCTCTGCTATGCTCTGCTCATATTGCTCCCCAAGAAGAGCCAATTTCCGCCTCTGCTCTTCCTTTAATTTCTTAATCACACTCTTTTGCTCCTCCTTCTTTGTTGTCTGGAGAATCTGTGCCTTCAGAGCCTTATACTGAACTGTCTGAATCTTACAGGTGTCCCGGAACTGTTTTCGGATTTGCACTTCTTTCTGCTTAAGACTCTTAGGTTGTTGCTTTAGTTCTAGGGCATGCTTTTTCTTTAACTCGCTCTCTGCTCTCCTCATGTACTCGTGCTGGTTGTGCAGTTCGCTTTGATGCAGTTTGCGAACTTGCTCTTCCCTTAGCTGATGCACAGCACGCTGCTGTGAATATTCTAAGTCTTGGGTGGACTCATGTTGCCTGAGCAGAATATTGTGAGCTTGTTCTAACTGCTGCTGTCGTTTGTTTAATTCCTAAAAAAAATCAATATCCTTGTTATTTGAACTAGGAATTGATAGGAGTTTGAATTGACGAATTGACAAACCTCTCGTAGTAACTCTTGTTCCAATTGATGGAAAGCCAACAGCTTCCTTCGTCTGAATTTTCTCACTTCTAAGTCTAAGTAATCCTTTTGACTCCGCACCATTCGTTTCTCTTCTTGTTGCTCCTGAAGTTTTAAATTGTCCTTTTGACTCCTGGAAGAAATTTTTTTTTGAAAATAGGTCAATTAACTCTTGAAGTACTTCTAGGTCACGCACTGCAAAGTTGCTTCTCTCTGCCGCTTCGGGGTGGATTCGTCCTGACTGAGTTCACGTTTCCATCTCTCCTTGTTCTGCTTGTACTCCTTCCTCTTATGCAGTTCGAAATTCTTTCGCTCCATTTCTTGTCGAGTGATTATTTCCTTCGTCAATTTCTTCTCTGCTGTCGAATTGAGTTTTAGCTGGATGGACATTAAAAAATACAGCTGAGATCCGCAGTTAAATTATTATGGTCTGGGTGTTCTTACCTTTCGATCCAGTTCCTGTTGATGTCGGGCCTGAAGTTTTTCTAATTCTTTTGAGAACTGCTGGAGCAAATTTTCATACTCACTATCTAATGTTTTTCGATGAGCTTCCATGTCCAGCCTACACTTCTCCTCGAGCTAAAATGAAAACGTTGCGATTCAGTGACCCACACAAACATTAAATTCCTCTGCAATGAACCTTAATAAGCGAAGCTTGATGCTCCCTCCTCATCCGCTTGTACCCAGACATTTGCTCATACATGTCTTCTTGCATATGCTCCTTCTGTTGTTTAGTCACAATTGACGTCGTCCTTATTGTAGCAAAATTGTTTGGTATTCTTTCGCAGGATGATGAGTAGGATGCCTAGGAAATGGGAATACGGAATTTAAATTCAATCTGCTTGGGATGTCTCTGTTCCGTTTTCCATACGAGTAAATTATACACTTACAATACTTGCTCTTGCCCTAGGTCGCATAGAAATAGGAGAAAAGTGATTGGTAGGATCATCTGCATCGTGCATTAGAGGAATGGAATTTGTAGATGACGATTGAGATGATGCGGAAACACCGATTGACTGAATTGATCTATCGGATGTGATACTATTACTTTTACTACTGTCTCCACCAGCTACATCGTCCAGCCCTATTTCAGAAAATAGAAATCTCATGGACTGTAAGTTAAAAAACAATTTGTACTACGTCCTTACGATCATTATCACCTAGTTGGCTCTCGGTCTCACAAGCGTCTGCCATCAAAATTTTCTTCATTTTCCGATAATTTAAATTGTCCAAATCTCTCACGGCAGCTTTCGTCCGCGTTATTAGTTCTGTAATGACTTGCGGTGATCTTGTCCTTGTGAGAAATGGGTGCTGAAAATAAAATTTTGCTTTTAAAAACCGAGGCAAACGCTTTGGGAATGCCTTTTATTTTCTTTGTTACCGTGAGTAACTTAGCAGAGGTAGGTCGTTCAGTCGGGTTCTTTTTGAGGCAGGAGTCGACGAATCTTCGGAAGACATCAGACCAATTGGAAAGTGGCTGAAGTGACGGACTGTCATTCTGTGCTATATGGTACAAGGCACTCATAGCATTCATATTGAAGTATGGAGGTTTCCGTTCCGCTAAAGAAAAGACAAGTCAAGAGCCAAGCCAAGTACCTTTCGACGAGAGTAGATGAGTGGTTCTACCATTGTTTTCTTTTCATGTCCCTACCTACCTAGTTCAACGCACGTGATTCCGAGAGACCAGACATCAACCTTTCCATCGTACTGCCCTTCATCCATGGCTAAGATTACTTCAGGGGCCTGCATGTAAATAAAAATCAGTAACTAGTTAATAATTATTGAAGTTCATTTCATCTGCGACTGCGTACCATCCAGTACGGTGTCCTGTCCATTTGAAACATTGCATGAAAATCACAAAAAACAATTAAAATTATCAATACATTAGAGGCTAATTAGAAACTCACCCAACAAAGCTGTTTGCAGGGCACTGAATACTGGCTGACCCAAAATCAGCTAATTTGACTGTACCATTCTCAGTGAGCAGTATATTACCAGCCTTCACATCACGATGAATGCGTGCTAAGGAGTGAAGAAAAACGAGTCCCCTGACGACTCCATCACATATCGCTGCAATTTCGTCCTCTTTCAAAGGCCTCTTGTGTACTTCAATTATGTCTGACGCTGAACCAAGACAGTACTCCATAACCAACTACAAGAATTATACAAGAACAGCTTCTAAAATACTAGTCGAGTTAGAATGTTTCATTATAAGAGTTAGAGAAACCCACCCATGCTGTGTGATCCTTGAGATAGCAACCCTTGTACTCGATGGTATTTGGATGTTTGAGCAATCGAAGAAACCTAATTTCCTTCAGTATATCTAGCCACTTGTCCACTGACTGCTTTCCCGTGTAAGACATTTTCTTAATCGCAACTATTTCTTTGGTCTCTTTATGACGAGCAAAATAAACGGCACCAAAACTACCATGACCGATCTCCCTCAAATCTTCAAATATCCGTTCCGGGTCTTCACGATCAAACAGTTCGGCAATCAAAGGATCCTTCAGACTCCCAGGCCTATTAAAATTAGTCGAATAAAAAATAGAATTAACAGGTCAATTAAATTACTTGGGAAAAGAACTAGATCAATCACAAGCTATACGAAGAAGAGGATAACTATACTCACTTATGCCTGGAGTCTAAGGGGACAGGCTGGTTCATTGATGACCCCCTGAACTTAACCTGGTTAAAGTCCTGTTCCTGGTTCATGGCTAAGTCGTCCCCGGTCAGAATTAGAGAGTCTTAGGGTCGGGTTTACTGGAGCCCAGAGGGTCACCTACCCTCCCCTCCTCCTGACCTTATTTCCAATGTCCGTGTCAGTGAATGAACAGGATTACCCTCCTTCAGCTTCCCGTAATTTCGTCCTCTGACTACTGATGATAAAGTAGGCTGGATTTGATAAAATATCAGAAGTTCAACGGGTTTTACATGTAAACTAATAAAAGAAGATCCCTAAACTCCTAGTCTAGTCCATTCCTATGGTATTGTTCTTCTGAAGATCATCTTCCACTTCCCGTTTTGTTGAATTGTGGTTCGTTCGAAGAGAAAAAAAGGGTTGAGAAGAGTTTACTCAGTTTCTTTCCCTTCCCCATGTGACTTTCACCACCGCCTTCTTTGAGAACTCGCCTTTCCTCCGCCCCTCCGCACTCAAACCCCCGCCCCTAGTCTCAACTACCCAATCCAACGACCCGCCGGACGCTTCCACCGCCTCTCCGCTGCTCTCCAACATTTTGCTCAAATCGCTGAATAATTTTCTGCAGCGATTATTTATTCTAATCCGCTTTCATCCTCTCTTTTTCAAATGAACCTCTTCCGGCTTCATTCCGAGTTTCAAGGCGTCTCTCTAGTTTCTGCGCCGATTATTTTGCCTTTAATAATTTAACATGGGAATAGAACCTGTCTATAGGGCAGCAATAAAAACAAGGCAAGAAAAAACGCTGGAGTTCTTTAATAATTACAAACTGGTTCTCATTATTGTTTTGTGGGATGAGCCAATTAGTAGTAGATGTGACATTTTTTTTTTGCCCTGCAGAGTTGGAGATTCGGCTACTACACAATGTTGCTCATCTTTACAAAAGTAAGAAGTCTATCAATGTTGCCAGCTTTATAAGTTACACGCTACCTGCAAAAATCTATGAAATAAGGTTTAGCTTGCGGCTAAAATAAAATAACGCCACCCCAGTTTTGGTTAGCAAGCTAATGCCGTTTGCTACCTATGAAAATTAGCGACACGGAATTCGGGTCGTTTTAATTTTCCATGTCGTTAATTTTCATACGTATTACGCAAGGGTTTACTTAACACATCGTAAAGTAGAAAAGAAGTCGCAAAGCGGACTCAGTCCGCCCGTTGGATTTCTCTGAAACCTGGTTTACCAGATAGTACTCACGTATTACTCTAACTTTTGTATTGGTCAAAATTGGGGATATTTGACCTCCAGGGGTCACCAAAGGTCAATCGGCTGAACATTGGAGCTGGGTAACGTCAGTGTCGAAAGAACTCGTTGCCCTAATTTGAAGATATAGAATTCACCATTTGACCTACGGCGTGAACTCCAGGCGTCATTAAAGATCAATCAGCTGCCGTAACGTAACTCGGACCTGCAGGGGGTTTTCGAGCAAGCTTATTTTTAGAATCAGGGGGCCCAATTCTTTAGATTGCCGTATTGTTTGCCCGTTTTGGTGTAGTCAGATGACTGACATTTAATGACCCGGAGGTTTCTCCTTACTTAGATCAAGTGGTCAAAATAACACTCTGCCCGAAATCAGCTTTCGATCTTTGCTTTTTTAGAGAATTTTTATTCCCCAGTTGGCAACAGCGAAAGCTTTGAGCAGCTCTGGTGAAGGAAAGAGAGATAAAGGGAAATTCTGGTGAGCCAAATTGGTTTTCATTCTGCTGGTAGTGGTGCTGGTGGGTTGAACTTCCTTATTTATTTCTGCACTTGTCATCCTTCAATTTTACGTTGCGTACGTGTCAAGAGTACCTGCTGCTCTACTCCTGACCTTTGTAAGTTCTGCTTCACAATAACATAACTTACTATTTTCAATTAGTAATCTCAACGTTACTCGTTACCTATAAACCTATACAGATCAGTTGATTCTTTGCTAAATTCTTTGCTTGATCTTATTGCAGGTGAATCCGGAAGTATAATCCACGAACATGTCCAGGGGAGGCAATGAATGTCGCGTGTATGTTGGAAACCTCCCACCCGATATCAGAAACAAAGACATCGAGGATCTCTTTTACCGATTCGGTAAAATAAGTCGAGTGGATTTGAAAAATAAACGTGGACCACCTTTTGCCTTCATTGAGTTCGAAGATCATCGGTTAGTAAACTGCTAAGATAACTATTGTAAGAGTTCATATTGAAAATATATTTATTTGTAGGGATGCAGAGGACGCTGTTTCAAAACGAGATGGATATGACTACGAGTAAAAATTTTTATCAAGCTACAGCATTCTTCCTACTAGCCTTTTCTAATAATTTTTTTTTTGCTGCAGTGGGTACAAGCTCCGAGTTGAGTTTCCGAAGGGAGGAGGCTACGACCGGCGAGGAGGAGGAGGAGGAGGAGGCCGTGAAGGAGGACGTTTTGGCGGTCGGGACGGGGCACGGCCACAAGGAGGGCGTCAACAAGCAACAAGGAGAAGCCAATTTCGTGTGCTTATAACTGGTACGCTTCGCTTCCTAAAACGACTGGATTATATTATTCAACTCAGAACATAAGAGGAGGAATGGACAGGAGATTATATTTTGAAAGGATGAAGGGGGATTGGTGAATCAGCCGTCGTTGGAAATTGAAAAAGCGCTTGGGAATTGTTGGGTGTGGAACTTCACGGATTAGGACCTGCTACACCTGGTTTCAATTTCGTGTTAAGAATCATGTGGAAGTATGGCACAAAATTATTTGTGTCTAACGTTCTTGTCTCTTCAAAAGTTTGTTTGTCTTTTCAAACGTCCGAGATGTGATCGTGAGGTGTAGGCGGGTTTAGTAGGACTTTCTTTCTTGACGACTTGGGATTCACTTGGAATGGATCGGATTTAAGGGAACCGGATTAAGAGGAATTTCTTTCTAACTTGCACAAGTTTGGATTTTAAGCCCTGTCCGTCCACTCAGTATCTCCCACTTCACCAAACAGACAAAGCACCGGTGGACTCTTTCACATTAAATTAGAAAAAAAGTTAACCGTTCGACTCTTTAACTGTCTCCGAATAAGTCAAATCCAAGATTTTTTGAGTGGTGAACATACTTTATTTAGCCCTCCGATCGTAAAACAGGACAGCACTTGGAATGACTGGCTGTTGGATTTGAGAAACAAGTGGAGGAAAGGATTCGTTGTAAGTTGGGGTTTTTAAATGGTTCTGAATGCAGAATGATTGGTCTCAATTTTGAAAATGTCTATTATTGACTAACTTTCCCGCATGCCCTGTCCTTGGCCATATCTAAATTTCCTCTTAAAATGCAGGACTGCCAGTTAGTGGAAGCTGGCAAGATCTTAAGGATCACATGCGAGAAGCTGGGGACGTCTGCTATGCTGATGCCTACAAGGATGGCACAGGAGTAGTCGAGTTCCTTCGATACGAAGACATGAAATACGCCATCAAGAAGCTGGACGATTCTAAATTCCGTTCTCATGAAGTATGTCTCTCTAATCTTGTTTTATTATGTACTCTACTAACTTCTCTCTTTTTTCAGGGAGAAACAGCCTATATTTCTGTTAGAGAGGACGGATCCGCCAGTCGAGGCGGTGGAGGAGGGCGCCGTAGCCGCAGCAGTTCTGGAGGCAGGGGAGGTTCACCAAGACGGAGCTACAACAACAACAGCCGATCACGCTCACGATCCCGTTCCTATGAGCGCCGCTAGCTCCAATCGTAATCATGCTGTCTAGAATTACTTCTATTTCAGAGTAATCCTGTTTTAGTCAATGATTTAGAAGGGCACGAACAATTGAAGCTGTTCTTTACAACAACAACAAATATGTTATGTTACATATAATATTCTATTATTGTCTATTATTCCTCCTCAGTTAATGTTTTCAGTTTTCACCTCCTAAATTAATTAGCAATAAGGATCTTTCACATTTCTTCTTTCCTTCAAAGATTTCATTTTCACAGTCATCAATATTCGGGCACTTTATATTTTATAAAAGAAATAATTAAATTATGCATATGTAATATATTTGTACCTTTTACTCTGTAAGCTTGAAGAACCATCGACCGTATCTTTTCCTTCCATTTATTTACCGTGATATTCTTCGTTAGAAGTTAATTAGAGTGGCTAGACGACGCTGTTAGTCGTCATTGCAGTGTATAGGATTCTGTATATCAGTTTTCATTGTGATAATTTTGGGTCTGGAATTGGTTTAGCAGATATATTGGTAACCCTAACTGACTGCTCCAGACTTGAGGGAATTGTACATGCAAAGCAGGTTGTTGGGCTGGTGGCATGTAAGGGTTTTTGTAGTAGTAGTTGATTCGAGGACCGGAGGTTTCTATCGGTGGAAAGTAGGTCACATAGGGACAGGTCCATTCTTGCTGTTGGAAATAGGACACCGGAGTCAAGGGCACGTGGTCCGTTGGATAACCCAGATTTGGAAGTGCAGTGTCAGGGAAGATATCGGATCTATACTGTTTGTGCCACGTAAATACCATACTCCAGGGATTGGTGAAAACCCGAAGGAAATCCTTAATTATTATTTTTTGGTTTTTTTAAGGAAAAGGGCTTGCTTATCTTTCCTGGATTCTAAACGAAGAGTTATTAAAATTATTTCTTAATTGCAGAAATATTCTGAGCTCATGCTGCCCAGTATTTCTACTTCCCCCGAAAAGGGTTGATAAGTAATAATGCTGTTGAGCTGAGCATCCATTGTTGACCGGATTAAATTAAGGATTTCTGAACTTTAGGGTTTTACCAATAATCCCGGGCATTTCTGAAGACATAATTAATGAAGGACTTATTTACATGTACTACGTTTCTCCATACTCCTGGAACATGTATATGGGCCTCTTCAGGCTCGGCTACTGGAATGAATCGGCTTATGTTCTGGGCTACTGAAATGTGATGCGGATTCGAGTACTGGTGTTGTGGGTAGGACACTGCGGCTGAGGGTGTGGATGGAAGGTCAGTTGAATTTGACATTTCACTTTCAGTAGTGTAGACCTCTGACCTATCTTTTTCTGATGACCTTCTTGTACTTTCCTTCATGGATTTAAAGGACTTGGATAGACTGTTGCTCCTCATTGAAGTTTTCATCATTGCAGGAGAAATTCTGACACAGCGACCGGTTATGATGATTGGGGGGATTGTCTAGGTAAAGGAAATTCTCAACTAGTTTTACTATTTCCCATAAAATGGCGTCATTACCCTAGCAGCCACTTTTGCACAAAGAGATCTTGCCTCTTCAACCTTAGCAAAGGTAATGAATCCATATCTTTTGTCCTTGGCCACAATACCCGTTTTCCCTTCGCTAATTTTCACTGCTGTCACAGTTCCAAAACGCTGAAAAGCAATTACTAGCGCCTCTTCCGTTGTATAATTCGAGAGTCCACCAATGAAAATTCGCTTCGGAATAGGAATTGCAGTAATTTCCCCACTGTCTATGCCGCTCTCACTTCCCCCTGACGACATTTGACAGCTATGCTAACCACGGCTGAGTAAGGGAAACGCAAGGGTAGGTAAAATTTTAATCTTCCTCCACTGTGTCCCCTTCCGGCGACGTCGGAACAAACGCCAGAAAATTAATAAGCAAACGATCAACGATTTCCAGAGTCATGGTGATTTGTTAGTGTTACTTAAACGGAAGGAGTCTCCAGGTTTTAAATAATTTTCTACGGGAAGGAAAACGCATTAGGCTCCCCCATCCCAAGTCATACACCCGATTCCAGAAATCGTATTTCTATAACGTAAGAAAAATCTTCTCTGTCCAAATCCTGGAGAAGTTTTTTTAGGAATCAAATTCAGGTAAAATGGGTTTAGGAAACGGTTTATAAATTATGCAGTCTTTGCAGGAATGGGAATGGCCGATGAGGGCTTGGCTCCTAAATCCTGCATATTTATACTTATTGGCATATGGCGAGTGGGCTCCAGGAATTGTCTCACAGCTTTTTCCTCTCCTAAATTTATTCCTGGAGAATCTTTCCGGGAAATCTTCTAAAAATTATATTGCTATTTTATTTTTCACAGCCCTAAATTGGAATTACGATCTCTTACTACCCACCGGCATACGTTTAAGTAATTAAAATTAAAATGTTGAAAAAACCAATTGGTGGACTCCTGTTAGACATCTCTGGAGTTTTAAAAGATGGAGACAATCCTATCGAAGGGTCAATTGAAGCAATTGAGAAGTAAGTTTCATCATACAGTTCAGTCAACTCTCCAATATTTAATTAATTTTTTTTAGAATTCAGTTACGATTTTCATTTACTATTCTCCAGGTTGCGAAGAATGGAAGTACCATTTCGACTCGTTACAAATGAAACCCAGTACTCCAAGCGTTTACTCCATGAGCATTTATGCAAAATGGGATTCTCCATTCCATCTGCTGATTATATAATCTCACCTGCCCCACTACTTGCCAAGTATTTGCAGGAGAATGCCTTGTCAGCTCATTTTCTAGTGCATCCAAATGTAAGTCTGATGGTCTCAGAGAAAAATGCTTGTTTACCTCTGTAACATGATTAATAAATAATGTTCAGGTTATTGAGGATTTTGAAGGGACGTTGAAAACTAATCCAAATTGCCTTGTGATTGGGGACGCTGCGGAGCATTTTAGCTATGAAGCAGTCAATAAAGCCTTTCAGTTCCTGGTGAAAACTCAGTCAGTCAGATTTTTTACACTGGGAAAAGGGAAGTACTACAAGTTGGACGGAAATCTATGGCTGGATGTTGGAGCCTATGCAACTGCGCTGGAATATGCCGCTGGAACCACGGCTGAAGTATTCGGAAAACCATCCAAATCTTTTTTCCAACACGCCATTGCGGATTTGGGGATAGAAGCGGAGAAGGTAAAACTTTGGGCAATGCTAACATATTGAAAAAGAATTTAACAAAGCTGTGATTTTTTGAAGGTGGTCATGATTGGGGATGACATCGTGGGTGATGTCCAAGGGGCTCAGGAGGCTGGAATCAGAGGGATCTTAGTTCAGACAGGGAAATATAGAGTAGAGGATGAAAGCCGAGATGATATCATTGCTGATGGTGTTGTTAAAAATCTGAAGGATGCTGTTGACCTGATTTTTGGAAGTGACTGAAAAAAAAGTAATAGAACCTATTGGATCTTTATAAACGCTAATTTATTCAGGTGCTAATTTTCAAAGGGGAGGAACTTTCTAATTTAGTCTTGCTTAGGTTCCTTCCAACCAAACTTGAGGGCCAATTCTCTAATAAGTATCTTGTAATTGTGTGGCCACATGTTGTGGCTCAATTGATACAAAATAAACCAGTCACCTGCTGTTTGCCTTTCCATAATCGTCTCAATGGCTTCAAATTTAGGGTTGTTGACGGAAGGGAGCCTGTGGATGACGCCATAACGAGAGTCCTCGATAAGGTCCGGGTGTCGGGAGAAATTCAAAACTTTGTGCTGGAGAAGCATTGTCCGGACGCGATGGGAATACAGAGTAATTAATCGCCAAATAACTCCAGCACCGGTCAGGCATGCCAAAATGATAAGCCAAAACCAGAGGAAGATGAAAATCTTCTCGTGGTAAATGTTTAGTGCCAAGACGCAGAGTCCATCGTAGTTGACGACATTTCCGCTAGGTCCGTATTTTCGGAAAGTACATTTTGACACTTTCGGGAAAATAGCGTCCATAGGGTCCGATCGCTCTACGTCTTGATCTAGAAATTCAAAGACGCGGGTCCCATAAGTTGTGAACTCATAGCCGAGAAATCTGTCAATGAAGAATATTTGACCAATCACGTTGACCAAGTTTAGAATTTCACAGAGGATGTAGATCCGGAAGTAGTAGTCGTTGTTGGAATAATTCTTGGAGAGGAAGTCAGTGACTGCAGAAAAATCAAGGTCCGGCTTATTTTGTTTCTCTCCATCTACCAGGAGCATCTCGATCCGTCCATCTTCAAAAGATCTCCATATGTAGAATGGAATGTAGAAGAGCAGGGCTTCAAAAACTAGGAAGAAGACGACCCATTGGTAGTATTTATGGTATCGGACTGGCTCATGCTCATCCCGCAGACTCCCAACTCCGGGACTAATGACAGCACGACCTACTGCTTCCCCGAGCCTCCTTGGCAGAGTGTAGGTGGACTGAATCCAACAGTAGGAGTTCATGACTTTTGGATCGATAGCTATGTCCACGCTGCATTGAATTGGTTCCCCGGAGAGTTGAAAAGTGGCGAATACTGCCAGAACAGAAAAGATGACAACGTTGAAGGGGTAATGGAGTCGAAAGGTTTTCGAGGTTAGGACTGGGTCTACCCTTGGTTTCCCATTGTAGATGGCGGATGCAAAGTTCTGAACGTTTGCAATGAAGGACTGCATGGTTCTAGAACTATTTGCTTCGAATAGCAGAAGGATTTTAACTTCAAGAATTTAAGTATGAAGCATGGAGTTACAACCATGGACCTAGTGAGTTCCACTGATAACATTATCTCAAAGCAAATATTGCTGCATAAAACTTTGCGAATCCCCCAGGTGTACTAAGTTTTCTGTGTCATCAGGAAACACAAATTTCTGATTAATCCTGCTTCCTAAGTGTGTCCACCCATATTGAATGGATAGAGCAGAAAGATGCCAACCTAGTTCAGAAATAAGACTTTGACTTAAAACACTAAAAGAAAAAAATATTTTTATTTAAGTCCAGAAACCTTTCAGCCAAATAAATAATCTCTTGGGATGGATCGATTTGAAAGTATAGTAATACTATAATAGTAATTCGAAAAAATATCGGCATCCTTCGTTTTCGTAGATATGCCAGAAAAAAGATACCATTGGGGGTAATTTGCATTTTTTCACGTTTATAATCCCCTCTGTGGTTGACAGCACCCACTGGTTAACAGGGGGGATATTAAAGAAGTGAGTCGTTTTTATTTTATTTTATATTTTTTTATTATTTTTTTATAATTTATTGCAGAAGTAGAAGTGTAAGCTTCTACTCCTACATTGAAAAAATGGAGAGGGCAGAAGCACACGAAATAAAATTACCATTGATTGGTAATTTGAAAGGCAATTTTATTTTGTATTCTTCAACCTTCTCCATTTTTTCAGCCTATATCATATCAGTTAAAAGCGCACTAACGTCGTATTTTCAGGTTAATTGTTAGGTTTGGAATGGCCTGAATAACGGGGAAAAAATAATTCTTTGGTCAAATCTTATTTTTCCCGGAGCCTTTCGATTTTCTTTGGGAGTTGGTGGGGCCGGGGGGGAGGGGGGCTGATCCGGGGTGGCCCAGAGAATGAAGCCGATGTTTATTTTAATCAACAGGAAATACTTGGACTCTTCAGCCCATAGCTTAATTAATTAGCACCTGCCAAGCATTTGCCAAGCGTATAAGTCCAGCTCACGTTGATGGTCAGGCGACGGCGCGATTTTCCAGGCACAGGCTGCACAAAGTTGTCACCCGTTGTTCACATTGGAAAAAATGTTATAATTTTTGAAACCGTTAAAACCGGGATTTCCTGAAGGGTTCCGTAGGAGACCAGTGCCAAGTTTCCCATTGCATTCTTTCTTATTTTAATTAAAGGGCAAGGGTCGGGGGAGGGGTCAAAGGGGAAGGCAAGTCACCGCAAGTCATAAAGTGGTCCAAGCCCACCCGTAAGATTTGCCTGAAACTTGGTTTGCCAGATATTACTGCATTGCTTCAACTGTTGTATTTGTCAAATGTGGGGCACTCGCACCTGTGACCTCCAGAAGTCATCAAAGGTCAATCATCTGATCTCAGGGAACTGGACAAGCGCTGCATCGAAAAACTCGTTCCTCTGATTCCAAGAATATACCATACTAGACCTTTTTGACCTAGGCCGTGACCTCCAGGGGTCATTTAAGGTGAATAAGCTGCCCCGTGCAACTGGAAAGACGACACACCAATTGAAAGAACTACTATGTCCCTTGATTCTAAAAATGCTTGCTCGAAAAATCCTCAACTAGTCTATAAGTGCCCCGTTTACACGTCATATGATCGACACTTAATAACCCCTAGAGGTCACGGCGTAAGTCGAAAAGGTCAAGTATGGTATAGTTTTGGAATCAGAGGAACGAGTTTCGAGTGAGGTATCACTTGTCCGGTTCCGTGGGGTCAAATAATTGACCTTTGATGACCTCTGGTGCGAGTGCCCTACTTTTGACCAATTCAAAAGCTGGAGCAGCAATAGGTCAGTACTTTGGCAAACCAAATTAGGCAGTAAAAGGCACTAGGTTGAAAATTGAATAAATTCCGGCTGTAAGGCGAAATGACAGCACTGTGTACTGGCTTCTCGAAATAATCAAATCAGCTGGTTTCTTTTGTCATCATCATCAGCGAAGCAAGTGGAGTGCGTAAAAAATTAGTCATTCTGCAGCGGGTGCCTCTCCAGCCAGGTTTGAAATTACTAAATTGTAACTTAATTTGTTTACGATTATCAGTGCAGTTTCATCAGGTCAAAGGGGACGCACGGAGACGCAAAGTCCAGTTTATTTTATTTTTTGTCGTGAATGAATTTCGTGAACCTGTTTTCAGATGAGATGATGGAGTAGGATAACGATACGAATAAGAGCGATAACAAGGTCACACATTCCGTCCTGAAGAAAAAATGCCAAAATCTTCACGTCAGGTAATCGATTGCTGGTCTTTCAGATCGGTTGGATCAGTGTACCACTTAGGCTTCTATTTTTCACGAATTTAAAAGTGTACTCCCAGCTCCGAACGAGGTTATATACTATAGTATATAAATAATAATCCACTGTTTTGCTACTACGTACCCGCTTGACATGGTCAGCTAGGTTAGGATGCTAATTTCTTCTTTAGTATTAAAATCCTGGTAATTCTTGATTACCCCTTTCATTTTTAACCGTGATGGCTTTTTTTAAACAAACGTTTCGACTATACTGTAGCATACTTTTTTCTGTCGACCAGTAGGGGTTTCGGTCTAGTCTTGGCTTTGGAATGGAATGGAATATGGAATAAGCGAAACGAAGAATTTTATGGTTCGTGGATAGTTTTACATTGTTGCAGCCCTTCAGCAGTGCGAAATGACAATGGGGAAATCAGGCTATAAGAGCTAGTAAATTTAGATCTGTTTCTTATCTAGTAGGCATTGTCGTCATCCCTGCACGTGTCTAAGCGGTGTTGGACGTAATTTGGTTCCATTATAGCTCGGCAGTTATAACTTAAATCGATCTAATCGACCGAGAATGGAATCATCGCCCCAATAAGAAATCGAGCACACCTGATGAAGTGAAGTTGTCATTTCTTTTTGGGCTTTTTTGTTGTAAGTGATAGATAAGTGAATCCCAAAGGTCACTACAATTAGTAGTCATTCAGTCCGGATTCAGATTAGTAGTTTGATTTGAGGCTTAAACATCCTTCCAATCCCAGAATTTTTTGTTAGGAGGAGGTTTACTTGTTCCAGTGACTAAAGCGGAACTTTTTACGATATTTTGGGAGGATTATAATATTTCTATTTTATTTTTGTAACCAGGAAGCCTGATTTCAACGAAAATTATCGTTCAGATCCCCGTGCCTGGACTACAAATTCCCAAGGAATCGGACAAGTTACGTTTGACTAATTTTGGAATGGAATTCATCAGCTGTGGAAATTAATATGGAGTCCGCAGCAGCAGAAACAGAGTTCAAACACGTAGCACCTCAGCTTCTATTAGCAGAATCTCAGGAAGGAAGTTCAGGAAATGAGTTTTCCTGTTCCAGCAGATCCAATAGTCCAGTTGATGAAAATGACGGGTATGATGCTATCATTAATTAAGCTCCAAAACTGACTCTGTTTTATTTAGCTCGTTCAAGAATTCCAAAGTTTGTGGTGTTTGTGGCGACAAAGCCTTGGGAAATAATTTCAATGCCATCACATGTGAATCCTGTAAAGCTTTCTTCCGTCGAAATGCTTTGAAGCAAAAGGTAGGTCGAATATTGTAAGCCATGATTTTATGTTGCTGTACATTACTTAACTTACTAATTTGCAGAAGTTCGTATGTCCTTTTAATGACACCTGCAAAGTGGATTCAATTACTCGTCGATTTTGTCAGAAATGCAGACTGAAAAAGTGTTTTGAAATCGGGATGAAAAAGGAGTGGATAATGACGGATGAAGAGAAGAAATTGAAGAAGAAGAAGATTGAATTAAATCGTGTAAAAAGGCAGAGCTCGGATGCTCCTCCTGATCCTCCTCCTGCCAAAGTCCCCTGTCTAAGTGCTCAAAATTCTAACTTTGAAACAGCAGACGTCACAAACATTCCAACTCAGACGGAGTACTCGTCTCCGGGCTCAACTATACAACCCTCAAAACAATTACCCACATTCTTAGCCGTCACCACGATATACGACCAAATCGTCACTGAAGATGGCCCTCAACTTACTCAACATATTACAACAAATATTGACAACTCACCTTCTTGTTCTAATTCATCTTTAGAAGACAATTTCACTCCAGCCGCTGCATTGATGACATCATTACATCAGTCTCAAAGTGAAACCACTCAGCTTGCGAACAAATCCCTTCATTCTAGTCAAATTCAAAACGGAAACCTTAAACACCATGAGATGGAGAGTCCTAGCTCCATGCATGTATTGCCAACTTCAGTTCCGCGTTCAGTCCAAATAGAATCCCAGCAGCCATACCAATGGCAGAATGAGGGTTTGACTTATTTTCCTAGGCATTATCCATTAGCGAGCCCCCTGATTTATGGAAACCAAGCGGGAAGGGACTCAGCGACTAAGTCAGTCCAGCGTAAGCCTTCGATTTAATTCTCTAAAATTTTTTCGATTGTGCTCGAAGGTGCTTTTTTCCTCAGATTCCTCTTCTCATGTGGGGAGTCAAGGCAAACCGCCCACCCAGTCGTATCAAATGCCTTTATTGTCATCACTGATTAGACCACGGGAGCCAGAGTCTCCTCCTGGTATGAACTGCATAGACTGAATAATTTCTTAATCTTTGAATAAATGTTAAAATATTTTATTATAGAAAACAACCTTAGTATTCACAATCAGCTTCCACAGAACAATTTGTATGGAGTGCCTTACGGCCATGAGCGGATGCAGCAAGTGTCCCCCTCCCTCTCCATAGAGCAGCACCAGTTTGGTTCTAGCGGTATGCGCCCATCTTCATCTCATCAATACGCCTCGTGCCACGCAACGAATCCGTATCGCGTATCGGAAGTAGAAGAAGACATCCCACCACCACTTCCTCTGAATACAATGGATTCCATTCTGAGCGTGGCAATTAGAGCTGAGTTTAATTCGTTTGGGATGATGAGCAAACCTCAAGATTCCATGTCGAAGGAATTGAATGCTGCTGAAACAGCAAAATTACAAGAGCTCTTAGTTGCCTGTAAGGCTTTGGGTGATCCAGTGGATCAGGAACTATCAGGCCCTATTAAGATTTCAGTAAATACAAATACAAAAGGTCATCTTTAATTGTATTCTAATTTAACTGGGGACTGTTTTCAGAAAAATTCGGACCCCACCCTAATTAATGTTATTAATCTGACGGACATCGCCATACGACGCCTCATCAAGATGTCCAAGAAGATTACAGGTTTCAAAAACATGTGCCAAGAGGATCAGATTGCACTTCTCAAGGGTGGTTGCACGGAAATGATGATTCTGAGAAGTGTAGTCACGTATGATCCTGATCGAGATTCTTGGAATGTAAGAGATTACTATTTCTACTCCAAATACTTGCGAACTTTTTCTTATTAAGTCCTTTATCCTTCAGATTCCTCATAGTTACGGATATAACATAAAGCTCGGTGTTTTAAAAGAAGCTCGGGGAAACCTTTATGAAGAGCATCAAAGATTTGTGAAATCATTCAAGCCGGAATGGAGGTCGGATGAGAATATTATGATCCTACTCTGTGCCATCACGCTCTTTACTGCTGAAAGACCGAATGTCATTCATAAGGATGTCGTCAAATTGGAGCAAGATTCCTATTACTATCTTCTCAAACGGTACTTGGAATCCATTGTTAATGGCTGCGAGTCTCGATCTACGTATCTTTTGCTAATTCGAAAAATTGCAGAACTTAGGATACTTAACTCAAATCATTTACGCGTATTCCTGGAAGTTAATCCCAGGGAAGTTGAGCCACTTTTGCGTGAAGTATTTTCAATGGTTTAGCTTTAGTTTGTTACAGGGGGTGCTATTATTCGATGCTAGTTAAAAATCCTGTTAGTTTATTTATCAGAAACGAATTCGTATAATCCTCCCTCTACTATAGTATACCAAACGCTAATAAAGGAAATAATTGGGAGAATCAAGAATAAAAACCCAGTCATCATACATCAAATCTATGTCAACCGCGTCAGTTTTTGTTAAAAAATTTAATTTCCAAACCGTTTACCCGGCTTATTTGCTTTTACAGATACTAATTCCCCGTGTAATTTCTCTCGAAGTTCTAGTCACCGAGTGCGCTGAGGAAAGATGCGGATGCATCTACTGAATTGACATACTGCAACGCAATTTCCTTTACTTTTGCTCGTGTTTCAACCGTCCCATGGTCAAGTTCAAATTGAAGAAACTTTTTTAGTAGAGTTAGCATCCTTTTAGGTACGAATGGAACTTGGGCAGCATTTTGAAATACCTCCCTGAAAAAAAAAAACTACGATGTATCTTAGGCCATTTTAATGTCTTTTCGATAGTTCAGACAGTAGTGATTACCTCGCCATTGCGTACTCCTCTTTCTTGATGAGCTGAGCGGTGTATAAGAGCCAAATATCAAGGCGCTTGGGATACGTCCTCAATGTTGTCTCCAGGAGAGTTCGGCCTCTCTCAAGGTCACCATACTTCATTTCAAGGACCGCAGTTTTTGAGATCACGGTTATGTCTAGAATAATTCATTTTTTAATTCCCTCGAAATTCCCTCTGATTGGGAAGCAACCTACGTTCAGTCTTTGGAAGTTTTTCAAGTGAGGATTTGAAAAATTCTCTTCCTTTATCAAACTCTCCAACCTTGTAGAAGTGGGATAAACCATCGAACCAGACGTCGCGCTCCTGTGAGAATTTCTTGGTCATAATCCGCAAGGTATGTTCCAGTTCCTAAGAGTTCGCAAAGAAATCTATACTTTTTGAAAAATTTACAGGGAAATAGAGCACGCTTACCTTGTAATTCTTCGCACGCTCATGAATGTCGCACATTGTCTTGTAAATTTCCAATGGCTCGTTGGCCTTCAGTGCTTCATTGAATGTGTTTTTGAGGGACTCCTACAAATTCCATTACGGACATTTTTGATGAACATGCCTTCAAATTTATGAAAAAGTTATCACAATCTTCTACCTCAGTTCCAAAACTGGCCTCCATATTTAGCGAAACCTTCCAAATATTCTCACGCTCTCCCTCCTCGCGGAAAAGAATCGTTTTCAAAGCTCTGGCAGCGATATTTCGAGCGCTTTCGATGTCTGCTCCCTAGACAAGCATAGAATTCAAGAAGAGTTCCTTTTCCCAGAGTGTGAGCCGTTTGTTTACTAACCTGTAGCACGAAGGCTATGTAGGCCGACCAAGCCATTGAGCTATTAGGTGAAGCCAGAACTAGCCTTTCAAAATCGTCTATCGTTGTAGGTGTATTCGTAGGATCAGCTAACTTTGCTTCAGCTTTTCTTATTTCACTCTCTCGAGCCCACTCCCCATCTCCCTTTTCTTTCTTGGTACGCTTCGGAGCTTTCGGTACTCCTTTCTTACGGACTTCATCCTCATCACTGCTGAGTTCACTGTCTGACTCCCGCTTCTTCTTTAAATAAGACGTGTCGTAGAAAGAATCTCCTGGACAGTCAAGGCAAGGCACCTCAACATTTATCTTCTCCTCAACGGTTTCTTGCTTAGCAGTTTCGCGTTTGTTCTTCTTCCTTTTCTTCTTCGGAGGCTCTGTCACCTCCTTGACGTCTCCTGGCTGGTTGGAATCTTCAGTGTCCTTTTTTGCCTTTTTAGCTGATGTGATAACAGTATCAGCTTTGCGCTTCTTTTTCAAGTTGTCACTGAGAGCTGGAGCACTCTTCTCTTCTGTTGCCTCAACTTCGGGTAAGACTTCTCCGTTCTTCTTTGATTTTGGCTTTTTAATATTTTTTGAACCGGCTGGCTCAGTCACATTTTTTGGATGTGAATTGGATTCTTCGAACATTAGTGAGAGAAGAAGTCGATTTTCCTAGAACAAAGAAGAAAATAAAAATCAGTTGTGGGAGTTACTGGCAAGGCTGGCATTAATTCCATGGCGAAACTTACTCTCTGATTGGCGTTAATAACATGAAACTGAACCACCTGTCCTGGAAAGAAGAGTTGATTGAGGCGAGTCCGAACCTCTGTAGTTGCTTTAGAAGCAGGAATAAAAGCCTACAAAAATTTCACAGGTGATATGGCTGATCACCATCTGATTCCGGCCCCCATCAAGAAAAAGATGGCGGAGTTTTATTTATTTAATAATGACAAGGTGAAATTACCGGAAGGCCGCCAATCGTGAAAACATTGAGACCATATTCCGTGACCTTGCTAATTACACCTTCGGACTCTACTCCATATACGCATTCCTCGTAAGTCGAAAGAATCGGAAATTCACTCTTGATCAATCGCCTCTTTGCTGTCAGCATAGCTCGATGCTTCGCCAGGTCAACCCGGCATACCTAGGTTCAAACCAAAATGGAAGTGCGTGACCACGCAGTTTTATTTTGTTTTTCTTCTTACCCGAGCTTTAAATTTGTGACCCACAGGATACTTCACAGCAGGATTTTTTAGAGCCAATTCTCCAAAATGTATTTTCGGTATAAAGCCTTTCGCCAATCCTATTCCCACTATAGCACCACTCTGGTTCCAGGATTTTAGAACACAGGAGACAACTTGACCCGCTTTTAGCTGATCGATTCTGATAATTGGTTGATTTAGAACGGATCTGGAAAAATATATTGGAGATAAATAACTTGCAAAACTATACCCAAAAATACAATTCTGAAAGACTTACTGCTGAAATGAGCAGATATACATGTTGTCCAATGAGCTGTACTCCAGAACACAGCAGACGTGAGAAGAGCCAATAGGAAACTCTTTGGCAATGTCTTCATCCTTAAATTCCGAGTTATCCGAGCAGCGGGTCGATGACACAAATCCACGTTCACCATTCTCAAACTTGACAATGAGGCCTCTCTTCTCAATTCTTGCTATCTTCACTTTTGTCTTCTCCCCAAGTGTAATAGTGAGCTCTGGAGCGGGGGCATTCTTCTGGCAAAGGGAGGACTGAAGTGTCAGGTACGGATTCGTCGAATTGGGTAGGACATAGAGAACTCTGGGGAAGACGGTAGCTCCAACTTCTAAAGATCCAGGAAGCGTCCACGCGTCCACCATGTGATCCAAGTGTATGTGGCCAACCACGTCCAAGAAATCGACTTTCACTCCCGTCTTATGTGTCTAAATAATGAAACTAATGAAAAACCACTCACTCAGAGATTAAGAACTCCAGAAAATACCTCCATGACTGTCCCATTTGATTCCATTCCAGGTAAAAGCAACTCGTAGTTACTAATTGTTTCGAGCGTATATCTGGTACGGTTGACGTCTTTGGGATTGATGGTAAGCGTGAGGTAATTCTTGTTCGTTCCACTCTTTCCTGTGGCCTTTGACTTCAAGACTTTGCATTTGAGTAACTGCCCAATCCCTAAAGTACCAGAGCAAGAGCTATTTATAGCCGATTCACAGCTTTTTAAAGCTTACCTAGTGGTTTTCCACGATTGACATTCTGAATAAATGCTGTGGCATTGTCTTTAGGAAGGAAAGCGTGAGTGCCTGGAACTCCCACATCAATGATATACCCATAGTCTTCCAAACTTTCTACAGCACCAGTAAGTACAATTGATTCAGATATACTGCCGGTATTATAGGCAGCTTGAACATCATTCGGCGACAAAGACAAGTTGACACGGGTTGAATGACCATCTCTTTTCACTCCCGTCACTGCAACGGAAACAACTTGTCCGACTTGAAATAGATCTTTCACACCGTAGACGGGCTAAAAAGAACAGTTTTCAGCTTCACCGGCCTATCTTTCTTATGGATGGTTTACAGTACTTACATCTTCTGCTTCCCCTCCTATCGTTAATTTCTCCAGTGCCTTTGTGTATGGACGAGAAATAGCAGTGATTGGAACGGACCCCATTGTCCTACCAGGTAGGCTGACAAGGATTTCATGCTCATGAATTTTCACGATCCGCCCTAGGCTCAGCATACCTTCAGTAATCGTCTACAAACAAATACTTTATTCAACACTTGGAAAACCAGCAGGGTATCAACCTTCTCAGTCACCTCATAGGAAAGAGCATCAATCACAGTTTTGGATTTATCAGTGCATCCGGATACCAGTAAGTCAGTTTCTTCGGATGTCAACAAACCCTTCTTCTTTTTCTTTCCAGCCTTTGCTATTGGAGCATGGGATACCTTAAAATGAAAACATGGTTAAATAGTAGCACACAGAAGCAAAAGGAAGCCTATACTTACTTTAAACAAATCATCATTGCTGGAATCCCTTGGAATGAAAGAACGTGATGCATCAGCTTCCTTGATCTTCTTCTTAATTTTCCCAGATGATTCAGAATTGGCTTCAGGAAAATAGCCGACTGGTTTCCCTCTTGGGAAGCTTATATCTGCTTGCTTCATGATGATAATGTCGCTCAAAGGTTGACCTTTACAAATTAATTTCTACAAAACTCAAAGATTTTCAAAAATCTTATAAAAAAACAACAAATCCGAACTTGCACGTGGAGGAACTGACCAGAAGGCTCTTTGATCTTGTCAACACAACGCAACAGAATGAGTGGGTTGCAAAATCCACTCCACCAAAACCATTGTGCTTCTCTTTCCCATGCTCGCTTCCCTCCTCGTCCCAACAACAGGACCCGCTATACCCCGTTTCATTTCATCATCAACACTAAAAGGAATTGTTACCGCATCTCATCATACGGAAGGTGGAAATCTCAGGTAGTATTACCAGGTGAAACGAAGGTATAATATAAAGCTGGTTCTTATACACAGAAAAGAAACCTTGCAGAATAGCCGGTTCAGTAAAAGGAACAGGGATGTAGAGGCTGTTAGTACAAGTCAGCTGATAATGTCTGGTTTAACTTGAGAATTAACAGTTGAAAAAGTCTAAGCAGCAGCTAAAAAATGTATGAAAAAGCCAAAGTCACCTCAATTTTTTTGATTACAGGAATACTCAGAAATGAGTCATGGCGGCTTGGTCAGCGCCAAAACCACGATCACTGGTAAGAAATGGTTAATGTAAATAAAACATGATAAGCAATTTCCTCTAGACCACAATAATCATATAAAGCTGTGAACTTTTTAACATACGCCACAGTTGTGACGCACGTAAAGAAGACCATGTCACCAACTGATTGGGCCAAATACTGGAATTATGAAACTGGAACCTTCAAGAAACGGGCAAGATGGGCAGAGGTCTTAAACTGTGCTGTGAGGGATTTAGGGATGCCAAAATGTCAAATTACCACAAGAAACCACCGAACAAAGAAGACAAATTACCCTGCCGTCATCATGTACGGTGGCTGTGGACCTCGCGGTGGCAGCTGCGATGTAAAAGTTAAAGCTCAGATTGAGCAACCACCAGTTCAAAACAACAGTGTTCTTCTTGAATTTACAGTAGAAAACACACCCAAGCATTCTTTTGGTACCAATGCTGTTATTTGCTACTATTATTTTTCTCTGCGCAGCTCACTTATGCTAATATGCTTTTAACTTGCAGAGACTGACGAAATTCCGGATACTGTAGATGTGGCATTCCTTTTTTCTGGCGTGCAGTTGGCTCTCTTAAAATCTGATGGAGTTACCGACGTCCGAACAAAATGCGATACCTTCACCATGACATTCCGCGAAGCAGATTGGAAAATATTGTGGGATTTCACATCTAATTCCTTCGTCAAAAAAATATGGACGTCTGTTGTCAGAGAAGAGATTCTTGCCAAATTTCCCTGGTGCCCTTTCAGCATGCCGAAGATTTTTGCTAACGCAGAACGCTTCACCGTGACTGGAAAATGTCACCATTTTGCTTGCTGTAAATGCTCAATACAATTTAAACTTCGATTCTTTTTGCCCCAGGCGGGATCTCAAGTTACCGTAGAAGTTAGTTCCACTGGAAGATTCAAAGGCCACAACTGCACAAAAAACATACCGTTAAACGGACTCATCCGCAAGAAAGCAGCTACAGTTGTCTCCACAATGTTGCCCCACCAATTCCGTGTAGCCTACTTAGGTACAGCTGATAGTCGAATTTCCGCTGCTGGTAACTGCGTGCTTCCGAAAGAAGCTCCTAAAAATCTGCGTAAAGAAGTAATGCAACAAAAACTACTCTCCAAGAATGTGTTTGAAGATATAAAGAAAATGAAAATTCAATTAGAAGCCAAATTCAAGGGCACCAGGTTTCAAGGCTTCATACAAGAAATCCACGAAGACCCTTTTCATCTGACTATGTTCAGCTGGCTCCAGGTAAAAAAAACCGTTCAAAAAGGAAGTATGGAATAGCGCGAGTGTACCGGGTATAGGGTGTGTGTACACGGGGTATATTGGGTACTTACTTAGATTGGTTTACTAATTTAAGAGTAATTTACTCATTAAAGGGTAATTAACTCCATTTAAAAAGTCGTTCACTCATTTATGAGTAATTTACTAATTCAGGAGTAATTTGCTCATATTCAGGAGTAATTTACTCACTTACGAGTACTGTACTCACTTAACAGTAATTCATTATTAACAAGTGATTTACTCACTTAAGAGTAATTAACTTATTTAAGATTAATTTACTCATTTAAAAAGTGATTTACTCATTTAAAAAGTGGTCTCCTCATTTGAAAGTCAGACCGGATGTATGCGGAGTCAACGGGGTGTATGCGGGGTCATACAGGGTATAATACAAACCGTTGATGTATTAGAGCGCAAACCATTGTCCGGACTTCCGGACTAACATTGGATTCGCATGAATAGGTCGCGCTATTAATTATCAAAGTCTCACCATGTTTATTATATAATGAGCTAAAAATTTTTATTTCTACAACTTTTAACAGCTGGAAACTCTCGTGTTGCTAGCTTCTCGTCCTTCCAGCCCAACTTCTCAAAATCAGCCCTGGGGATCAATTGAATTCATGGACTCTTCCATATCCACAGGTGTCACGCTGTTCTTTGATGCGACTGGATCACTTATCCAAAAGACACATGGAATCACGAAGAGGATTTACCTTTACTCCTTCGTCGCTCATCTGGTCACAGGCAAAAAAAGGTTCATTATCCCAATCTACGATTTCCTTTCAGAATCACATGATTCAGTTTCGATTTGTAATCGGGTCAACGAATTTAAAACAAGCCTTCAGGACCACTGCCGGGCTAAAAAACACACAGCTCCTGTCATTTCTCGCGTCAATATTGATTTTACGTACGCCATTATCTACACCTTGCTCAACTCATTCAACAACATGGACTTCCCAACCTATTTGCAAGCAACTTACGCTTCATCCTTTCTTGGAGAGCGACAGCAGATCCACGTTGTCATCAGCCTTTGCTTTTCTCATGAGATGCATAGGGCCAGTCGTCATCTGAAGCAAGCTAGGTTGAGCAAAGCGATCAAGAGGATTTTTCTCCATGCGCTTGCTCGCTTGACGCATGCTCCAACGCAACAGGAGTTTGAAAAAGTTCTGTGGCAAGTCATGACAGTTTTTCTCAGCAAATACCACTCAGTTTCATTAGAAAAGAAGATCTTGTTGCTCACTGGTACCGATCAAAGCCTCGTTCAAGATTTTGAGCGTTTAATCAATGACGATACGGGTAATATCTCTTTTTCATAGTTTTCATTTCTGTTTACCTGTTTTTGATAAACCCATTTTTTAGAAGAGGAGAACCCTGACGAAGACGAGAATCTAAGACGCACGTTGAGAGATGGATCTCCTTTTACAGGATATATGAATAATTTTCAAAAAGACGTACTGAAGGAAATAGCTCAGATGGAGGAAGGAAGGACAGAGCCACGAACAAATAAATCTTACTCTCCTGAAGCCATCAAAATACTTCTTACCCATTTTACTCCCTATCTTAGCTTATGGGCCTTGTTTTGTCTTAAATCTGTAGGTCATCATGAAGTTTTGACAAACGGGATTGTTGAAAAACATTTTGATATCATCAAAAACACCCTAAAACCTGTGGATAGGCTTCGCCCGGCAGCTTTAGCTTTGATCTTGTCCGAGAACGTCAAATCTGTAGTTACAGGTCTCTGCAACAGTGATCCTAAGGAAAAGGTGTGGATAGGTTTACGGAAACAAATGGAGAAACCTCCAGAGCCTGAGGCCCAGTGAGTAATGGGATTTTGCCTGCCTTTTAACCTGAAAACTTAGTTTTCTATTTTCTTCTCACTTTCAGTGACGAGGTGATCTGGGATAGAAGTAGAAAGAAGCCGGCAGGAGTTCAGACTCGAGACAAGAAGATGAATTCCATTGCTGTTCAGACAGATTTCACATTTGAGGAGATCCAATTGCAACGAAGTTCTGGATGTTCTAATCCAAGAGAATTTGCAGAAAGTACAATACCAGCAGTAGTTTCAGTGGGTAAAGTTGACTCCGCTTCAGTCTCAAAGAGTAACATGCATGAGGCCCAGTGAGTAACGAGATTTTGCCTGCCTTTCCACCTGAAAAATCTCTCGCTACTTTAACGTTTTTCTATTTTCCTCTCACTTTCAGTGAAGTAGTGATCTTGGATAGAGCAGGAAAGAAGTCGACAGGAGTATACGGTCGTGTCAAAAAGACGAATTCTACTGCTGTTCAGACGGATTTCACATTTGGGGAGATCCAATTTGAAAGAAATTATGGATGTCCTAATCAGAGAGAATCTGCAGAAAGCACAATACTAGCAGTGGTTTCAGTGGATGAAGTTGACTCCGCTCCGAAAAAAACAAAAAAAACCAAGGAGACATGCGCAGCCCCAAATATTTGTTTGGAACCAACTGGAAGTAAGTCTCATTATAAGAGTAAATCTTCTAAGCCTTTTACACTTTCAATTACCGTATTGATTTCCAGAAAGAATCCGTTGGGTTCAATGCGATGGCTGCGACGGATGGTTCCACCTCATCTGCATTGACTTGGCGCAGGAAGAAGTTGAAAAACTAGCTCGATACGACTGCATGGCGTGTAAATTAAACTAGGAATACACATAACTATCAATTCCATGTATCAATTCTATCCAATCAAAGTATTAATCAATTTGTCAAAGTATTAATCAAGGTATAATAATAATCAAAGTAATAATTCATGAGAAGCTTCTAGACTGATGCTAAATTAAAGACTGACTGTAAGGTACCATTTGAATCATTTGTAGGCGTCGTTGTAGTCGTCCAGGCTCTCCTGTTTTAGGGTTTGCTCGTCCAGGCTCAGCTTGAACAGGCTCATCTCGTCTAGGGTTATCTCATCCACTTTCTTCTCATCCAGACCCACCTCATACAGGCTTACCTCATCCAGGCTTCCAAGATTTTCCGTGCATATTTCTTCGAATTAAAAATGTTAGATTCCATGCTAGGTTGTCTCCAGGAGAAACAGATTAGATGTAAAAAAGGAAGAAAAGCCAAGCTGTGGATACAAAAAATAAGGGCAGAAGAGTAGCCAAGCTGTGGATAAAAAAGAGTAGGGAAGAAGAGTAGCCAAGCTGTGGATAAAAAAGAGTAGGAGAGAAGAGTAGCTAAGCTGTGGATAAATTAGCGAAGGCAAGTGGCTTTCACAAACTAACGTTTAAGCGTTAACGTTTAATTAACTTTTAAGCACCCACCCAAACTAGTTTTTTCTTGTTCGAAATCATTAACAAATACCGTAGAATTCCAATTAAACGCACCCTTCCAAATAACCGCACCCCTCTCTAATAACCGCACTCCCTACAGCTTCGAAATTAAAATAAGCGCACCTCCCTAATAAGCGCACCCTTTTTTCTGGTTCACGCTGTTTCTTGATATAGGATTTCCCCTCTTTCTCATTACAGAAATGGTCCCATACAACTTTAAAAACACTATGCGGCCTTAACTCTAGTTTTAGCCCAGAATCAACTGTTTCCTATATTCGTATTGGTTTGACCTCAGCAGGTCACGAAAGGTCAGGCCCTTGCCCTCACGGATTTGGACAAGTGATACATCGATCGAAAGGGTTTGTTGTCCTGCTTTTAAAAATATGCTACACTTGACCTTTTAAGTGGCCGCCAGACTTTACGCTATATAAGGTATATGAGGTATAGCGGGTGTATATGATGGCATACCAGGCCCATTAGAACATGTGCACGTTTCTGGTAAATGTTATGTATTTCTGACATATTTTGTAATTTGCATGTTTTTCTGACATTTTTTGTAATTTTCATGAATTTTCGGTGTATATGGGGGTGTACCGGCTGTATACCGGGTGTGTACGGGGGTATACCGGGTGTAACTGGTGTATACGGGGGTGTACCGGGCCACATGTTTTAAGGCGTGAAAACCACTCACTCTTCCACTTTTTGTATAATGGTAGAGCTCAGACCCGTTTACCCAATCTTTGTGTCACGTAATTTTTGAAAACATCCTTAAAAGCAAAGCTGTGGGTTGAAAACAGTAACGCATAATAAGAACTAAACTTCTCTACTTCTGCCTACTCATCGATACGGTTAATATGGAACATTCATTTCAATCGCGGGTACAATTTAGTTTGTGTTTTATTCAGTATCAGAATTTCTGCTTCCTTATTACGGAGCGACCATCAGATATGTTAATGGAGGATTACATCCATACGTTAACGCAACACAAAGTCACAGATGTTATTCGTCTCTGTCTGCCATCCTACTGCTCAGCGAAGTTGAAGCGAAACTCAATTAGTATCACGGACTTAATGTTCACGGAAAAGTCTCTTTCTTATCAGTGCGTAAGTAACAGGTTTTGACTTGCTATTCTCAACCCCAAGAAAGGTAATACTATCGTACTAATCTTTGTACAGGTGATACAAAGTTGGCATAGACTTTTTAGACGAACGCCTTAACCGCGACAGTACAGCGATTGCTCTTCATTGCTCATATGGCAAGTTTATCACTTCTAGCGACCTAGCACGCTTAAAAAGCAGTAACCAATTTGTTTTGTGCTCAGGTCTTGGGGAAGCTGCAATACTGGTTTATTCAGCCTTACTGAAATTGGGTATGAACGAGGAAGAAGCGATGAATCTCATTCAAGCGTAAGTTATTTTGATCTAAAGTTTGAGTCTTTATTTTCTTTGACATTTTCTTACAGGAAGTGCAGAGGAAATATGAAATCAAATCTGTGCTGCTTAAGTAAAAGTTCAGGTTCAAAAATCATCGTAAATCACTGTCTATCACTTTTCCCAATACGACGTGGGAAGGAGCTTACCAGAGTCCTATGTCCAAAACAAGACGAAGAAAGGAAACGGGAACCATCGACTTTCTGGAAGAAAGCGAGATGGGACCCTAGAATCTCAGGCTTTCAGTACGATACACTTGCTTGGCTGAACAAGCAAGTATCTGAAATGACGGAAGAAGAAAGTAATAAGGAGTTAGCCGCATCTAAAAATATATATGCTATCGTCAGTAAGGTGTACTTGTCGTGCGCACCGAAATCTTATTGTATGCGCGTGACAGATGAGACAAGGTCAGGGGTCTTATTATCAATTCATACTTCTGGAAATTCGGAAAAAGGACCATTGCCACGTCCGGGTGACATCATCCGGGTCAACCTCGCTTCAGTATAATATAGATTACATTTTGCAAATAATTTAATGCTCTGTATAAAATTTCTTTACCGCAGGTAGTAGAAATTACTCATGACAACCACGGTAGCTCTGGATCTAACTCAACCGAAATCATGATTAGTACAAAATCTAGGAACTATGCTTTGTTTGAAAATCCGTCTGATGCCAAAGCGGAAATTCGAATGGCTACGGCTTCGCAATTTTTTATTGTCTTTGGTAACACGTTTTTATCTGGTATTTCTGTATCTCTGTGATTCTCTTCTGAATTCTTCTTGTTAGACTTTGACAAGGAAAGGATC
>JABASM010000026.1:0-48195 GCA_019776545.1 Brachystomella parvula
CTATTTTTTCTAAAATAAGGAATAAACTTTTCTAAACAAAAATGGCGAGACTCAAGTGAAGAAACCCTGGGCAAAGCGGTAGAGCACGATAAAAGCCAAACTTTAAGGAGTATGCTGTAGAAAATTTTGATTCTACGGTTCAGGAAGTAGGAATACGGCATATCAGTAGTGAAAGCTGAAGACTGATTTTAGGAAACTCGGGAGAGTAGGAGCGATTTTTACCAAAGCCAAATATTTTTAATCGAAAATTCTATGGAAAAGCAGCAAGCATTAGCCAGCAAGCATTTCAGTCCAAAAATTTGGAATCAAAAAAAGGCTTTTCTTTAGCCCAGTAAAATTTGGAAAAAGCGTTCACGTCGATGAGCCTACCTTTTCCGAATACGAAGCGTTCCTATGCCAAGAACCATTTTGGCGTCTTTCACTTCTGCTCCTCCCACAAAATGAGGTGTTTAATAATAAACCAGTTTACACAATTTCCTTTTGGCTTTCTATTAGACTTGTGGGTGGGAATTGATTTCTTTGGAAGATGATGGATGGTCGGAATTGCAGTAATAATTTACGCAATTTGGTGAGAGGGACTTCCGAGTTTTTTTTTCCAAATGCTTAAACTTCTACATGAGGATCAAGTGGCTCGGCGGAGCTTCCAATGTAGAATAGGAACCTTTGCTAGGATGAGCCCTGGGCGTGTCACCATAAAAGTAGCGGATGCAACAAATATCCGTTCGTCGCAGAAGGATTGACGTGACGTGACGAAGAAATTGAGCGTGTTTGAGCAGGACAAAACCGTTTAAAAGGCTCTCGTCCAGAAAGACACTGCTCTTCCCGAAACTATCATAGGGAAGTTGGAGTTCAAAAAAGTAAACCAAAAAAAAAAAAAAACAGAAGAAAATCACAAAAACTGGAACAAAGAACTAAAGGCCTAGCAGGTCGACAGACCAAACCAAACTGAAAAAATTAGATCCTGATTCAATGGAAATTAAAAGACTGTGAGCAGAAGAGCGTCAGCACGGCTTCAGATAGCATTTATCTCTTCTCCCAGTGTAAAAGAGTATCAGGGGCAGATTTATGGGCTCAGGATGAGAAGGTTACGTGGAAAACTGGAGCTGATAAAATAAGGAACATGCTGCTTTTCCACCTCAAATAGTACTAATAATTATTTCCACAGAGTAAAATTGAAGAAGAGCCTTTACTCAGACGGCTGGTTACGGTATGCAAGTGTACACCTGAGCAGTTTATTTACTAAGGAAAAGAAGTGACGCTCCGTTGCAGACGACTGAGCATCTCTCAGTTAAGAACTGCTACGGATGAACCAAACAAACCAACTGACTTCACTTCCAAATACTACCCCTGTATTTGCATTACAATTCCCATCCCACTTTCCGTTGCAGCTTGCAGTATCCATTCCTTCTCATCACAAACCCTCTTCATCTTCATAACTTCTCTAAACGTAAAATCAAACGTTTGATCTTAAAGACTACGTGGATTGAAGACGTTTTCTATAAATCCAGTACACTGCACACCGTCCATCCTCAAAAATTATAAATTCAACCTATTTATGTAATCCTATCACAGGTGGAATACTGAGCAAGGATACTGAGCAAGGACTCATGTCGAGTGAACCCTAGATTCACGTAACTATCTAGGTCTATTTTAGCATTTGAAGTAGTTAATGCAAGACACGTGGGCATCATTTGAATAATTAGGATGAGAGAAATAGGAGCAATCCGCTAGAACTTTTTTTCAATTTGCTGCAAAATTTACGGCCGCCCTGGAATTTATTCAGGTAAGCTCCCAGAACTGAGTTTTGCTCGATCCAAAAATCAAGCCTCAGAAATTATGCATCACTTGGATTTCCTGGCAGAGAAAAGCTGTAGCTCGAAATCGGCTTTTCAAAAATCAGCAATTCCACCGAAGAACCTGAAGGCCGAAGCCTGGGGCTCGAGAATGTGAATCCGATATTAAAAGAATTTAAAATTTTATAAATTCATACTTATGAAAAAAAAGAGGAAGGCAATCTCATAGACCATCAATAGAAGCCGAATTCCTATCGGCCACATCAATGTCAGCAAGCGTGACACATTCCTGCCATAAAATTCTTAAGTGAATTGCTTTTCAGGTGTCACCCTGAGAAGTAATCCCCTCTCAAATCTGCATAACACCTGTAACCCATTCAGAAAAACTGGAAGACAGAGGAATAATATTTTCAATCCTCCCCATCTCACGAATTTTACAGAGTATAAAACCGCAATAATTATCCTGAATTTTCAGCTCCATCATTTTGAAGGATAGTCCCAGCCAAATCTCTTACCTCTTCTTTTCCCGAATATTAAAAAAAAACAGAAGAAAGGAAAAACCTGACCACATCAAAAAATTTGAAACTGAGATGACCTTTCACCTCTGCGGATTTGAGTTTCCACAGAAGAATTGATAACCTTGGGCTAGTGACGAGCTTTAGATACTTCAAATACTGTTAGCACAGGCGGACGGGTTGTTTTTGCAGAAACGGGTTATTACAACAGCAAAAAAAATATTTCCGATAATAAAACGGATTTGTTTTGTCTGATGAAGCCTGAGAGTGACATTCCCAAAATTCATTTTCTACCTGAGCTAGAGTTCTGAATACAGTCGGAGTTTATTAGAAGAAAATTTTCATTGGATTCTTAAAAAAAAAGTTGAAACGATCTGATATTTTATTGTGAGAAGGTTTTCCATTAAAATCCGGTTATTGCCCTTCACTTCAATTTGCAATAAGGTTTACATCACTTTATGCTAGCATTAAAATATATGACAGATGTGGATCCTCACAACAAAACATTCTTCCATATTATACAAGGCTTTAAGTGTAATAACTGTAGCAGAATGACAACATTCATCAGGTAAGGAATGACCCTTCCCCGTCTAAGGAATTATTATACAGGTGCAACAATGCTCTCTTCAGTCAGCAGTCAGTTTCCCCTTCTGATCACTACAGGTCTGAATACTACTAGAAAAAAACTTGAAGATTTTTATCTCACATCCGTTCCTATTTTGTTTTAATATTCCTTTGTTTCAGAGAGCTTAGAGGTAAGCATACTGGACCCTAGCTTCCGCTTCAAGACGTCCAGGTGTCTAATGGAGTTAGGGTGGAGGGGCTTGGACGCAAACAAGTATTAAATTTAACAAAGCTAAATTACAGTTCACAGTGTTTGAGCTTCAATTCGGTATGCGAATGTTGACGTAATTTGGATTACCTTTTTTACGGAGAGTACAGGGTCTCATAGTGGAGTAAGTACCTTACGAAATCATGAAAGACTTTGCAAATATGCGTGAAGGAAAGGTCATACAATTTTATTTTTGCCTGGTGGATTACAATTCGTGACAACACAACCACAAAATAATTTTTGTAATACCAACCATACCCAATTCTTCCGAGAAAGAAAAAGCGAAATGAATTTTAACAAGATTTTCTGGATCTTCGCGTGTTTCATAACTGCAAAAAAATTTATTGAACTTGAACCAGTTGTCACGTTTGTAACTAAAACTCAGGAAACGGTCTTAGCAAGAAAACTTATGCTAGTTTCACGACCTCGTTAAAAATATTCCGCTTCACACCTTGTCGCAACGGAATAAAGCATATCAAAATCTAAAACTCCAATTGCAGAGCGTACAAAGAATTGCTCAAAGGCTCACGAATTTGAGCGGAATAGCAAGAGCAGGATGCAGAGTCAGACGCCAGAATCTTCTGCAGGACTTTAAAAAACAGTAGTAACGGGATATGATCCTGGTGGTAATCTCTGTCTTGGAATCAGGATTTGGATGAAAAGAATTTTAGCTTTGTAGCACGTGGATGGATCCTATTAAAAATTAAATCCTCGATTGGGCTGCTACCAACTTAAATGAGGGTAAACAAGGTAGGATAGACGATGACATCCCACGCCCACATGAAAATCTAACCTAAACTACGTGTCACCGTTTTCAGAATTGAAGCCTATTATGACATGAGACATAGAAGGACATTCCCGTTTTCTTATCAGCAAATCGCAACGATTGACTCTTGGATCAAATCTCAGAAAAAGAGATTAGGGCATAAAAGATCATGAATTCCTCTCTTTATTTTGCTTTCGTACTTTCGTGAAAAAAGCCACGATTCAATGCCCGATTCAATAGTGGAAACCGTAGGCCTTAGCTGTAGCAAGGAAAGGAACGAAAATTTTTAGTGAAAATGCCAAAATATTGAAATGCTATAACTGTGAGCTGTCATAATGTATCGGTAACCTACCTAAATTGATCAAGTAAAGGCGAATTGAGCTTTACTTCATTCATTAAAGGGTACCCGTGTATTTTGTAAGGCTAGCTTTCTTTCAGGTCAATGCAATTAGATCTAACTCTAAAGAGGTTTTCCCGTATTTTTATCTTATCCTAAGACAGAGGTGCTTATGTACCCTTAATGAAATTGAACTGAATCTGACCTCGAAAAATATTGCAAACTTCGAAATTCTTTGGGGTAGGGACTTTGCAAAACTTTTCCTCTGCCATTTATGCTAGTATTTGGAAATGCACTCAAGGAATTCTGCGGAACGTTAGAAGTGGATGGGAAAAGTCAAATTACCTTCAGTTTTTTCTGTAAAGAACGGGACTCGTTTTTGTTTTGGGTAACTAACCCTGAGTGATAAATGTAATCATGCGGATCACCTCTGACCTAATCAGTCCAGCGTGATTTAAATCATGCCAATCATGCGGTTCGTGCAAATGATTTTCCCTATTTCCGAGGTATTTATAAACCACTAATATAGTTGCTCTTGCTAAGCAGCGTAAGAAAAATGGGACTTACTCTCCGAAAGCTGGTGAACTATTCCTAGGAGTAGTGAGGAGACTTTGAACTTCAATTGGAGTAGGTGGTGGTGGGAGTGGGGCATCCAGGATTTCTTCCTCACCTACTGGTGGCGGGGGTGGGGGTAGGTCTGGGGAAGGACATCTTGCCAAGGTCCCTGGTTTAGAAGGAAGCGGTGGAGGTGAATGAGGTCCTGCCATTCTGCCTGAGTTTGTATTTGATGGAGGTCGAGTGGGTGCTCGAGGAAGAGGTGGTGGTGGGACGGACTCAGACTGATCCCCATTCTACGAAAAATAAATCAAAAGAGTAATTAGACGCTATGAAGAATTTTCAATACTTCCAAGGAAGTTCTCCCATGAGTCCTAACCCTGACCCCCGGTAATTAATGTATTGTTTTTAATTAGGGGATTTCAGACTGAAGCTTTGAAAGTTTGAAACCCTATTCGATGGGATTCTAATCGTTAAATAATACAAAGATTCCATTTGTCTCCTGCCACTCAATCAGAGAAAACTGGATCTCCAAGTTCATTGAATCTCTTTTTATTTTAATTGATATAATCCCTTCCTTCTTCTTCTTCTCATTTTGTTGGAAATAATTTTAAACTGCTTACAAAATTTTTTCATCCTCTGGATTAAAAGATTTTAAGTGACATGATTTATTATCTGTATCAAAGATGAGGGGGCCTCAACAATGAAGAATACTCTGCAACAACGCTTTCATAGAAACAAATGGAGGAAGAGGTTGGTAGAGACACCTGGCTTACCTGGTGTGAAATATTTCGAAGATGAGGTTTCTTTGGTGGTCGTTGCGGAGGGATTGGCGTTGCTTCCGTTATTCCTGAGCTCATTTTCGTATTAGGAGGAAGGATTGAGGTACTTCGACTTCGGGATGACGGAATTCTTGGCACTGAACTCTTTGTATTAGGATTTTTATTTGTACTGAGATGTGGTAGGTACTTTGACATGTACGCCATCCGAGCACTGCAAAAACGAAAAAAAAAAAATCGGTGATTAGGAGAAAATTAATGTAACACAAACTTGAAAAAAACATTATTTTTTTCCACCTGTCCTATCGCTAAGTTAGATTTACTTATAGGTAACCAAATTTTTCTATGAATATGAATGTATACACTTTGACCTGACTTCAACCCTGAAGCAATTTTTATTATAGTAGAACTTAAATTAAGCCAAGGCTGTCGTTTGTTTTTTCTTCCTCAATTAAAAAATTACGTATGAAAGTAAGACATCTCAGTAGTTCATGATGAGAAGATCAAAAGAACAACTGGGCTGATTGATTCAACGTAGGAAATGTTTTGTGCATCCTCATCCCTTCAAAATCTAATTCCTGTCTAATAGTATTTTCTACAGCTTTAAATCATAATTCCAAGGAACCTGCCGGACTCCCTGCTGCTGATGTTACCCAGGTGCCCTCAATTATATCATGACTGAATAGCAATTCACCAAGTCATGATTTCTTTGTTTTTGAAACAACTGGATTATAATTAGGACTGATTAAATTAGATACAGTGGAATTCATAGGTGTTGTCAATTTATTTGTTTTCTCTGAATGAGTAAAGAGCATAGGCTTTAAGGTCAGACTTGAAAAAAATAGAAACGTATCCTTCCCTTTGGGGTTGATTGATACTGTTATAGTTCAATGTCAAAGAATTTAAGACGAATAGGTTCGTTTGAGCTTGAAGCTCTCTGCTTCCAAAATAACTTGAGGTATATTCAAAAGAAACTTTTCCGAAGCTTAAGCTTTTACTGTTTTGTTCTAAATATATACTATGTCCACTTTTAGTTTAATTTGTGCTACCTGCCCAAAACTCTTTTAGCTTTGGGCGTGAGAAAGCAATAAGGAAACGTTCATTGATCCCCTGGTCGAGAAAAATAAAGGGGAGAAAGAAGTTCAAAGGTTGTTCACAGCTTTTCATCGTCGGAGGTTCACTTTTATTTTCTTTCAAGTCTGAACCGACTGGCAATTGAAATCAAAAGGACAGGTAGAAGTGTGAAGTCGCACGGAAAGAAATTGCTCAGAGTACTAAAACAAATCCGAATATTCGACTCGACAAGTGGTAAATAGGAGAGGAGTCAATAAGGAAAGGAATTAGGCTAAGAAAGCTTTATTGAAGGCCCATTAGTCCACAAAAATGTCAACAGGAGTAGAAAATGGGTCCCTACTCCCTATGACAAGTTGTTTAGTGAACAATGGACCTAAAACATTTAATGGGTACTTTAAGGGCTTATCCTCTTTCCATTATTTTCTGGCGTGACTCATCAGTAAGCTGCCTAATAACCTAACCTTTACCTTTCTACCTACAGATCGTGTGAAATTCGAATTATAATTTTAACTTTCCCAAATTACGAATGAGTCAGGAGTCACATTTTCGCAAAGCGCCAAATTAACCTTACAACTAAGCCATGCCTATTGTGTAGTTGGGAATTTAGCATCATATTTTTGTTAAGAATAAAGCGTACAAACGGGTGTACGAAATAGCGCGAGTATGAGATATATGAGATATAAAAGAGAACAGAAGAATATGAGATGTATGAGGTATAGCGGGTGTATATGATGGCATACATGGAGCATAAGCCCATATGCACCATAAGCACATGTGCACCGTAAGCACATATTCACCATAAGCCCATATGCACGTATGCACCATAAGCCCATATGCACATATGCGCCATAAGCCCATACACACATATGGGCGAAAAATCGAAATTTTTCAAAACTTCACTGATCGCTATAAAACTTTCTAGTTGTCATCTAGAGACCGAGGAGGACTCTCGTGCAAAATTTGATGTGAATCCGATGAGTAGTTGCTGAGATTTTGATGTCGGAGCCGGCCGGCCGGCCGGACAGACTAACATCAGCATTTGCATAAATAGCTCGCGCTATTAATAATGAACCAATGAGGAGAAGCCCTATGGAGCTAAACTAATTAAAGAAATCCATTCGGAGTTGATTTCAAAACAAAATATAATCCCAGAAATTTTAGGAAGCTAAGCTTTTAAAAGTTGAGAAAGAAGATTTTAGAATTTGAGGTTAGGTAAGATTGATCTCAGTAATTTATCACAATCATATTTTTATTTATCCACCGTCACCTCTTCATAACTTATCCAAGGGAGTTATCATGGGGAAGGAAATTCTCATTCCTTGCCAGAGGTTTATTCAATAGAAGTCTCCAGGGTGGATTTTTATGATTAAGGGATCAGTATTTATTATCGAACTTTTATCCAATTGCCTTCGCATTCCAGAGTCTCTTTCATCGTAGGCCTTTCTTAAGCGTTCTTCTACAAAGGAAAACTCCGGATAAAACTTCTCTCAATTTTTATCATCTGTAGCAGCTTCTTCACCTTCAGAAATGACAAAAGGAAAATTCCGGACACTGCTGCATTTTACAAGGCAAAGGAAGAACCTTTAAAAAAAATAATGCCTGACAACTTAAATGAGAGATCCAAATAGTTTTACCCTTCAAAGTTTTAAACTTAAAAAACGCTAAACCAAAACTATTAAAGTTAAGCGTGAGAACTGATTAGTGGATGTCGCATGCCGCCACCTTCCTTTCAATCACTTTTGGAATTTACACCTATAAGGAATCCAGCAATTCTTTTGTGTTATTAAGGTGAGGAATGTGGAACTAAACGGAGAAGTTGCAGAGTACTACCTTTGTGATCACCTCTTTGCATGCATGTCCTTCCAGTTTACAACAATTTCAAGAAACCTAATGGAGAAACGAGAAAATAAAACTGTTCACAGGGTGTCAATAAACTCTCGAGACTCGATTTCTTTCAGACAAAAATTTTCTGAGCCGCTTCTTTCAAGTAAGCATATTTTTCAATCTGTCATCTTGGAACAGGAAAACGAGCTTTTTCTCACAAGAACGTGTCTTTTAGCAATTAGAATTTCCGAAGAAGACGGTGATGGAATGTGCACCTTTTTTTCTGCTTTGGAACGATGAAGATCAGGAAATCAAAATGGATTATACTGTAGTGGACTACAAAAAAAAAAAAAAAAAAAAAAAAAACTTTTTGTGACTTACTCTCACTCTTAAAGGAAGAGAATTCGGAGGAGTTGATTATAAATTGAGCGATTTTATCAAGATTTGAGATGATGGATTGGTTGGATTATAAAGGACTTAACTTCCGCGTTCCATATCCATAAATATGAGTGAAGTGCTTACCTGACGTAAGGACTCCTATAAGTACCTCCTCCATATTCAGGTGAAAACGTTAATGACATCATTATCAAAGTCCTTCAGCAACACCTTACACTTCAGTACTCCACAAAATGCTCGGAAAAACAAAAGTTAACTATGACTTCTCATCACCCTGTCACTTCCAAACAATAATTAGGAAGGTGGAAAGTGTGTCAGGCTAATTGAAACGAAAGACTTGGGTAATCCCGGATATGTTCCATAATTAATTAGCCGGTGTACCGTAGTGTGGCTTCTGTGTCGTTAACTGGTCCCACCCTCTAACTCCCTCTCAAAAGCAGTCACTTTTTATAAATCCGAATCCAATAGTTATTTCACAACAAAATATCTCCAAGTACTCCCAAAATATTTTCAGAAGAATTTCTTATTCTAGGAATGAACTAGAGTATTTTAAAATTTTTAGAAAACTTAAAACTTCCTAAATCGAGATTAAGCTTTGGCCTTACTCTGTTTGCGAGTGAGTCAATTGGAATGGAAGGGATTTGGTACTGCCCAGGATTCAGGAAGGAAAGAGCGCCAGAGAGGGAGGATTGTCATAAGATATCGTTATGAGAAACGAGGAGGTACTCGAGTTTAGGGGTTACCTCGGACCTCAACAGACACACTAGCACCGCCGCAGAAAATATATTATGCTTCCATTTGCAGGAACACCCCTACCTCTGAAAACGTCCTTCCTAATCTTCGTCATCTGAAAACTTAGTCAGAACAAAGAAAACAGTGGATCCGCTTATCATTTCTATTATTTTTTCTTAAGCTATGAATGAAAAAACTGGGATGCTGAGGCTAAGATTTGGAATTAATTAAAGCTCCTGCTAATAACAGTTTGAGGAAACGGAACAACTTTTGAATTAGATGAGATTCCTCGTTGGGGGTCCATCTTAAAATTATCATGGGTGACGGAGGAGTGATTGGGTCTGAGCTAAGTAAACGAGTTAGAAGATCCTTTCATCCATTTTTTTGTATTTTTCTTCCGCCCTGGCTCTGAACCGGACTCTAAGAGCTGTTGTTACTATTAATCATCGTCTTCATAATACCTAGGAGAGAATGGAAATGCAATGAGGAATCTCAGGTAAAACTCCGGTTAAATCATGTTAATTAAGTAGTAAATAAGGCAAGGAAGAAGTCTATGTCATAACTCAATAACTCTACCTCTCCCAAGTAATGAAAATAATGGAAAACATGTTGATCCGCTGTAGAGATATCTGGGAATCAAATAAATATTTAATGGATAGTAATTGAGACCGAATTCTAATGAATCTCTTCCCTTTCTCACCCGCCTCATCGTAAACCGTCCATCACACTATAATAAAAGGTTGATTCACCTCGATTCACCTGGGGTTTTAGGCAGGGGAAGTGATTTACTTTTACAGCCTTCGAGTCTCCCCAAATATATACTAGTTTTCCCGAGGTTTTTTTGTTTTAATTTTTCCAATATTGCTACTCCTAGTTCACTTCTTTCATCAGTAGGGGTGGGAAAAGTGCCTAAACCAGCAAGCTAGAAATGGAGTGGAAAATTAATTATTCTACTACTTAATTAAATCCAAGACAAAGCTTCAAAAGGACAATTCTGACTGGACAATCTGTTCCAACCCTTCCCTTTGATATGTTCTGAAATCCCACGTACGTCACAAAATCAATCAATTTTCCACCTAACCTTTCCCTTTTGTTGAAACAAGAATAAGCTAATTCATTGACTCCCAGGTATCCACCCACCAGCTTTTATGAGAGTTGATTAACGTTGTTCAAAGTTCCCAGCATCTTTTACCTCGGAACAGAGAAGAAAAATAATGTTTGCTGAACTTAAATGCTAAAGTCCAAGGAGTTTCTTTATTATAATATAGTGGTAAGTTGTTCGGTGGAAAGGAATGCATGGAAACAATAGTAGTCGAATACTGTCCAACGGAAACAAAGAATTCCTGCACTTTAAAACTCATTTGCATTATTTTAACTTAGAGGTTTTCTTGTCCTGAAGTCTTTTATGTTCTTCCCAAAATCCTATGTTTTTGGATCATAATTTATTTTAGTCTTTTCTTTCCACCCCTCCCCCAGTTGTTGCCCCTCATTTGCAATAGATCGTGTATCAAGGAAATCCAGGAACAAAATTAGAAGGGAAACGTCCGGAAGTTTTTCCAGGTGATGATTCTTAAATTATTTTATTCCACACTCCTCATTAACTAAATGAGGACGAGGAGGGTAGAAAATGGAAGAAAAGCAGCTGCCGGAGTTTCATGTACTGAATAGTACAAAAACAAAAACTTATCCGCTCCTTATCTTCCTCACTTCCAAACTCGGAGAGTGTACTTAGAAAAATCAGAAGCTATGACGACCACGGTAGGAAAATAATTAGAGTCCGTATGCCAGATGCAGGGAGTAATTTAAAAGGACCATGCTTCAAGACACTCTATAAGGTTAACTTGGATTAGATAAAAAATATTCTTGGCCTTTTAATGCAACCCTCCTCATGTGGCCACCGTAAGGAACACGTGCCAAAGAATATAGTGGAATCACTGGACATCTGCTCCACAACCCGGAGGCAGTCTTCCTGAAATTCTTCCTGATACATGCCTAGTGGCAAAAAATTGTCATATATTGTCGATATTGTAATTAATCATGCTTAACCTTTTTATTATAATTCATTGCGGAAAAGTGAAATCAGGATCCAAGGGAAAACGTGAGGGAAAATTTTTCCACGATATTAACTGATTTATGAAGTCATGATCACTGCGCTTCCACGGTATTATTTATAATTTTTGCCTAGAACTATACCTTAAATCTCTACAGAAAAATATGTAGAACATGGGAATTCTGCAGTGGCAGTGGTGGGCGAGGTGAGTGACGAATGGAATGATTTTTCTACCCTTGAAACGGAAGTGAAAAGTGAAAACCATTAGCCACGAGTTCACTTGATTTTTATCATTCCAAAGGATGATTTAAAGTTCAAGAATTGAAAGCACTGTGTGATGTAGAGCAAAATTATGATTTCTATGCCAGGGTAAGTAGAGTAAATTCCGTTGGCTTCTCTGAAGCGGGTGTAGCCATCAGCGATTTTAGTATGGAAACTAATTAGGGAGAAAAGCAGGGCAGTCGCAGCGTGAAAGTTTGCTTGGTCATCATGCCGTATTTTTCTCTTACAGCCGTCAAAATTTTGGAGCAATCTTAACGTGAGCAATGCTTAGGACAAGGAAAGCCGAGAGTGGACAAGCCGAAATGGACAGCTTGCCGGATTTGTTTCCTTTTTTGTTTCCATGCTAAAATCGCTCTTGACTTGAGAAAAGCTAAGAAACTTTACTTTACCCACCCTGATTTCTACAATGACTCTTCTTAACTTTATGTTATCATTCCTACTAAGTAAGAATTATTTCCTTTGCATATTTTATAATAATTGTAATTTTCATAAGCAATTGTGCGAACCTCCGACTTTCACATTTTGTTTTGGAGGAGTGAGTATTATGATTAGCTATGCTTATAGAAGTAAGACGATGAGCGCCGTTTCCAGCCGTTAAGAAAATTGAGAGCCTTTTGTTCCTCCATATACGGAAGAGTGATGCCGTTATGGTTTGTTTTCATTGTTCTAAAATTAACCCTTTTGCTCAATTGTCTCTATTTCCTGTTATTTTTTTAAAAATAAATCTTCTATTTTTTGTTCTCTGACAATGAACAGACGTTTAAGCTTTGAAACATTTTATGAGTGGAAAGTGAAAGCAACTGCTTACCTTTCTCCATCAGCGTCGGAACTAGGAGTTTCAGGACTCCTTTTACCCTTTGGTGATATAGCTCCACCGGAATTTCTTCCCTCTCCCAACTCAACCTAGAAAATCAAAATTTTATCAGTTCAATGAGGGTAGATTTTAGCAGGAAGGCAGGTCTCAAATATGTAGACGGATTCGGATATTCATGGTACGGAAGCATAACTAAAAAAACAGGAAACTTGTAAAGCACCCTAAAGGTGTAGAAATGAAAAATTGTTGGCGTGAGCTCGACGATGCTTTTTTGACCGTAGGAACATAATGTAAAAGGATTTAATTGACCTTTGGAAGAAATTAGCCTCTCCAATGTTTGGAGTATCGGCCTAATCAAGGAAAATTATTACCGTGCCAAAAACAAGTTTATTGAATCCTTTATGGGGCGGAATCCCTAGTTCTACCACCTTAAAATATTTTTTTGGTATTTACAAGAAAATTGACGCTTAATCTCTAACCAGACTAAAAACTTTATAACTTCTTTTCTCATGCCTACAAAGGTGTCACCTGCAGATTACAGGTGAAATGAAAGAAGAATAAGACACACTCCATTCAGGTTTTTTTCTGAGGAAACCCTGCCTCCAGTCAATTAAAACGGAATAGAGCTCAGCAGGTGGCAAGATACTAATTTATGAGACGGTCTTTCAAAAATCAACCTCCACACCACAGTTTCTGGTAATAAAGTCCCACTTCTCTTTCCGAATATATATAAAGAAATATTTGGAATTATTTCTCGTCACTACTTGTCTCAGACCAAGTTTTTAGTGAGAATCCCAACGGTTTGAGCTAACGCTTGACGACATGTCACTAAATCATACACCCACTTTTTAATTCTTCAGCCGTCAAATTATTAGAGTCCTAACTTATACGATGCCTTTGAAGTCAAGGCAAGGCAAGGTCACGGGCCCTTCTAACATTAGCCTTTCAAATGCTTAATAAATTGCTAAACTGGCCACACCTATGTTTATACCAAGTCCTTCCTTTCATTCATGCTTACCCTCCAGGGGTAATCCACTCAAACAGATTTCCTAAGTCATGGTCGCAGCCACTCAACCAATATATTGAAAACTGTTGAATTCTAATTCTAATGACAAACTGTCAAATGTAGAAAAAAAAATTCTGATGCTGACTATACAAATACTTAACGTTGGGTCAAACCAGCTTTACTCATGAATGTATTTGGTTGCAACAATGCATGCATATATTTCAAAGCTATTAAACGAGGATTCTCAGGGATGAAGCGATAATCTCTGTCTGGAATGCCAAAATGGAAGCTCCTAAGGTGACTGGTGCACGGTGTGTTCCTGAAGTGTTCTATTGTAGTAGCACTATACTTTGCCTGGATCTAGAGGGGAGAGGATGAGTGACTTCTCAATGGAGGCGTTTTTATTAGAGGCTGCTAAAACGCTTCTCTAAAATTCCTGACTCCACTCATGCAACCGGTTCCATTTTCTTACATGTCCGAATAATTTCAGTTAAGGCAAAGTATTTTCAATTTATTCCTCCTGTTCTGGAGATCCTTCCTTTTCGAGACATAATTTCAGTGAGATTCTGCAATTTCGAATTCCGGTATTCCAGCATTTATGTTTCAAGTGCGTGGGTAGTCATGTTGTAATAGAACTCACTTTCAGGCTTAACAATTGAAAACAGGTAATTCAACGACGACTCAGGAATTTCATTCTTAAAAGGGCACGACTCCCTCTTTTCAATTAAAATGACTCTTAAGAATTTTCTTGAAAGAAAAGTGGAACGGACAGTGGAATCCTCCTCCGACTAATGCAATTTTCTCCTCCTTTTTGACGTACTAGCACATGTAAGGCTGGCTAGACATCAACTCATTTCTACTAAATTTTCCAAAAAAAAATAAAATCAAGAAAAAACTGCGATGTCAACAAAAGGAGAATTATAACAATTAAATCCCATCTTCAAGAGAGATAATCATTAGGTTGTATGAAGTAAGGCATGTTGACTTGGATTTTCTAACGGGATTCCTGACTCAACCCAGTTGAGGAGCACTTGCATAACGTGCATTGAATAATATAGCCACCAGCAGGAAAGCCTCCCAGCTCTCAAGAAATCAAATTCAATATTAAGTTCCTTACCTTTACAGCATCCAAGTCTATGATGGCTAGTCCAAGGGTTGATGAGGGAACGTCGCTGGAGGAATGACTTTTTGAACGCATTGTTATGGCATCAGAGTGACTAGTAGGAGATCGGCGGTGAGGTGGGTAGCTGGGTGGGGGAGAGTGATGGTGGAGTCTGTCACGGGATCCTCCCATCGCTCCGTCTTTCCAACTGGGGCTGCTTGACATGTGCTTAAGGCTTCTGTTTGATTCCATCATGGTGGACGCCTCAGCAAGGTGACTGGATTCCTTTGTGGAGCTTCCTTTCCCCGTATGTCTCTCATAGTACGCTAGGAGAGCCTTCTTTTGAATAGCTTTCAGCGTCATATCAGCTACTTTGTGTTTTTTCTCCGGATCTAAATACGTGTAATGCACCTGTGGGTTGCCGTCATGTTTTTCCGGACTACCGAGTTCGTTCCATACCCCTTCTGATCCAACTCCCTCAATTTTCCCGCTCGCCCCGGCCGGATTATGGGGGGAAGTTGGGGTGGGCCGCTGTGGTTGAGCTCGAGTGTTCCAGTTACTCAATGACTCTGGCTTACTGGTATTTAAAGCGTCTTTGCTCGGATTATTGAGGGATGGATTGGAGTGGTGGTGGTGGGCCGTGGTAAGTTTTGTGGAAGCCTGTTGTTCTAACTCAAGGATTCGCTCGGCTACCGTGGGTTGTTGCCTAGTATCGATGATTGGTGAGACTTGAGTAGGAGTAGGGGAAGAATCTGAAATTTGTACTGGACCTAGAGCATTCTCCCGCTTACCCCCTTTGATCTGTTCTTGATGAGTAAGGGGAAGCGTGGTTGGACGGGTATACGTACTCACTGGAAATTTTTTCAAGTTGACCGAAGCTTCAGGAGAATTTTTGGTGGATTGAGGATCAGAAACTTCGGCTCCAGTATTTCCGAGACCGAAATCTTCTGTGGTAGGCGGGGCTTGGAACTTGGAGGATTTGGCAATACTTTGTTGGAGCTGTTGTTCCCATATTCTGGAATTGATGGAAATTGTTGGTCCACCACTGAGACTCAAATCAGTACTCGAGGCTTGGGAACCCCATTTGAGAGTCTCAGTTCCAGAACTGTTACTTGAACTGCTATTTGTCACTACCGTAGCTACACTTTCTCGTCCACTAGGGCTGCTTAGTCCAAAAAATGGGTCTGAGGGGTCTGAGGAAGAGGTGTCACCGGACCAGAAGGGATGAACTGANGTGTCACCGGACCAGAAGGGATGAACTGACTCACTCTCCCTCCTCAGTTGATCCATGAAGGGAGTCCCAGCCCCTATCACACTGGAACACTCACTGGAAATGTAGCTGTGATACCCCTCGGACTGTGCGTAACTCACACTCCTTTCCTCGTACTTCTTTGCATAGAGCTCCAGCTCTGACTGGCTGAAACATTTATCGGACTCTGGGATATCTCTCTCCGGTGGAGAGGCTGCACCCCCTTCCTTAGCATGCCGATGGGTGTCAGTCTTTGAGAGTGAGTGGTGGGCGTTTCCGTTGAGGTAGGGCATGTCACGGTAACCATGGGGAGGTTGGAGGAGTGCTGAGTAACCGCTAGGAGCACATTTCCGCTTCTCAAATGTTTCTGGTGGAATCTTTTCACAGTTCTCCATCACTGTGTTCAACTGCTGGGTGTACGCTGGATTCATTTTTTTCATATAAGGGCGAACGTATGGAATAGGTTTTTCCTTTGGATAGTCCGTCTCCACCGTCCAGGACTTACTCCGTGAGCTACCCCCACCGAGTGAAGGGGTCTCTGAGTCACTAGTACTACTGCTTAAGATGGGTTCTCCTGAAGTAGCAGGGATTGGCCACGAGGGAAATTTTTCGTGTCCAGGTCCGTAGCGAACGCCCTTGAGACTTGCAGAGTCTCGCTCTGGTGGAGGGTGTGGGTGACCGTCGAGGGAGTGCTGGAGTGAGTGAGGGTACGATGAGCCGTTTCGCCTGTTTGTGTACATGTTTGGGACTCGGGGGCCACTCTTCCCGCTGATAGGAACTGAGGGTGGGGGATTTTGGTAAAGGGGCTCATTCGGTACCTCCTGGAGAATTCTCCCGGTGGATCCGTTTTCCTTCACTGCTGATGCTAGTGGTGGGTTCTGATGGTGGGGAGGGGATGAATGATTGGGGTGGTGATTCTGATTTTGATATACAGGGTCCCGGCCTTGAAACCTTGGTTTCGGCGTTTTAGTAACTGGGCTTGAATTGTTTGGCTTCTCATAGAGTGTTAAATTTTGTGTAAGAGATCCGCCATGGGCAGTGAGCTCAGTTCGCTGGATAAGATTCGGTGTAGATCGTGAGGGAGAAAGGGATGGGACGCTTTTGGCACAAGTAGCCTCATTGACACTACGCACAATGTTCAAATTGTTCGTGGATGAGGTTTTAACTGCAGGTTCAACATTTCTCAAACTCGAACTTGATCTCGTGATTTGATTGGAAGCGCTTGAAGGTCGAGGTAGTGTTGAGGAGTTGACGGCTGGAGTAGAGCCACCGTTAATCCCGTTCTTGTGCTCTCGACATTTTCCACTTCCGGATTTCTCTCCGTTCCAGATTGAGAGCCTGTAATAAAAGAAATAGAAATTAGCACTTGGATGAATTTAATTAATAAATGACAGAAGTAGCTGTGAGCGCAAAATAGGGGGTTTGAACAGGGCTGCACATTAAAAAATTTTGGCAACCAGCAATCTGGTTTCTCGATGGAAAAATATTGTAAGGTCAAACATATTGCCTGAATTTAAATTCATATTCGAACGAAAATTTTGAATATTACTTCTATAATTCAAAGAAACCGGAATAGGAAAACTAAAATCACTTACTGGAGGATACTGTGAAGCCTATATCATCCAATAATTATCCTAGCACCTTTTTATGGCACCCCATGAAAAATCCACTAGAAAGCCAAAACTCAACTTTCTGGAAATCGGTAAACGGAGTGACAGGTGGGAATTGCTTCAAGCTTTTTTACAAGGATTCAAGAAATAAAAACTTCCACAGAAATAACCAGACTTTGCTTTTTCAATTTTGAATTTTGAATAACTGTGAAAAGAATATTGAAAGTGTGACTAAAAGCTCAATTGCTTCAGGGAACTGCTTGTTGAGCTTTATAAAGACCCTTGGAGGATTGGGCTGGAGCTTTGGAAGAGGCATGCGGTGGTAGTCGTGGGTCTCAAGCCGAAGAAGCCAAGGAACCAACTGAAGCAAAAATGAAGAGGGGCCGTGTTCTTCTTGTTTCCCGAAACGTTTTAATCCCATACTCCCTATTATCCCTACATGCCTTCACTCGGCCTTCCAAACTTCTCCATTGTTGTTTCTTATCCTTCTTTCTCTACCTGTCCTGTTGCACTTTCTGGCTCTAATCTCCGGTGATGGGTAAACCAGCGATTGTGTAAAAGAGAGATAGACCTTTTTTGCATTACTCTACCCTACTCCTTCTACCTGATTGTTAGGTTGTTAGGTTCCTAGAATACGTTAGAGTGACCACTTCTTGTTTCCCGAAACGTTTTAATCCCATACTCCCTATTATCCCTACATGCCTTCACTCGGCCTTCCAAACTTCTCCATTGTTGTTTCTTATCCTTCTTTCTCTACCTGTTGCACTTTCTGGCTCTAATCTCCATCCCATCGTCCTCAGGCAAGAAGTGCCCTTCCTATCCTTGCAGTATAAAGGAAAACTTCAACATACCAAAGAAATCTACGTATATACTAGTCTAGGAATAACAATGGGAGGCTGGTGGTCAGAGTCAAGATTTTAGGAGCTTCCTACCTTGCATATATACCTGTACAGAGTAAGTCCTAGGTTCAACTAAACTTAGCTCCTCATTTCAGGAAGTTCATTCAGAAAAACGCCTCTTCCAGGAGGATAAAACAGGAAGGACGGATTTCTTTTCGAGTTAAAACTCTTCAAGAGTCAACATTATCTCCATTATTGCCAAGCACCTGTATAACCCCTCTAGAACCCCTATCTCCCATCTGGTCATTCTTGTCACTTCCCTGCTGTCATCACCTCTTATCCTATTATTTGCACAAATCATGCCCTCACGTAACCCTCCTTGGCGTGAGCTCCGGCAGGAGCCCTACAGCCACACTATCCATGCATTCTGTCTTAAGCCGCACACGCTCCTTCTTTCTCTGGATAACAACAGTCCGCCCGATTTTATTATTTTTAAATTAAAATTTCCTTGGGCTCTAAATAATTAAACATGAAATTTTCTCTGCTTCGAAAGGCAGGAAAGGTAAAGAAAGTGATAAACCCTTAGCCCCACCAAACAGTGAAATAAACAGGAGCACTCCGCAGTTACTTCAACAGATTTACTTAAAAAATAAAGCTGTTTTGAAAAAAAAGAAGATAAACTGAATGCGGATTCTCTTTTTCATGCTCCTAAAAGCTGCCTGATTCCATCAAAGCTACGTATTTGCCACTAATCGTTGAGCTCCACTTAATGCAGCACTTTTCTTTATCATCACGGAGAGTGCTAAGATTCGCATCTCCCTATTAAATCCTTCATGTAAAGTGCCAGAACACCAACCACTTAAAAAGTTTTTATTTATGCGCAGGAACGCAAAGCTAAGATAAAAAAAGTTCTAAAAAGTTTCATGTAATTAGCGAAATATGTTTATCTGATAGTTTTAAAACAGAATGATCGATAAAGGCTCATTTTTCCTTTTTCTTGAATTTCTAGTGCTCTCGGCACGAAATTCCGGAATTTGCAACCCTCCTCCTTCAAACGCTACATGACTCCCGGATTGATTTATAGGGAAAGGTGTTGCGAATGTAGATGTGGAAATGGATGACTCTATGGTTCTATGATTTTATTTCTCTGCGGGCAGGAGATGAAATGCGGCTTTTAAATTAAGTTTCGTCGTTCCAACTCCTCATGACCCCGCTCTCCCCATTGTTAAGTTCAAGTTCATTCAACATGCAGGCCAGAAAAAATTATTCTTTTATCGCAGGAACACGCTTTCCTAAAGAAACTCGGAAATTAACTACTACACAGTACTATCATCCTTGACAAGTGACATTAGGAAGAGTAAAAAAATGGCTTGTATAATTTTTTCGAATACTTTTATGAAAATCAATAAAAACTCCCATTGTTCTCAACAAAGAAATGTCAAAGGCAATGGTTCCAGGATGAGTAACAGGACTGTCAGAATCAGTCACATGACCCAGATCCTACAGTCAAAATTTTCCCATGATTTACTAAAACTCCCCACGCAATATTCGTAAAAATAACAAGCTATTCTCTAAGGTTCATTAACTTGATAACACATTACAGCATATTGTAATCTCCATTATTACGATTCAGCGCATCTCTGAAGACGAAAGAGGCAGAAAAGAAGACTGTGAGGTTATGCTAATTCAAGTGAGCACTGTATCTTAAATGGTCCATTGCGTAATACGTGTGAATGAGTCACACTCCTAGAAAAACATGATGATCATGAAGATAATTATTAAGAGCAAGAATATCCCGGACCTGGATCTTCATAAGCCCTGCCTATCTGCAGATTGAAGTGTATGCAAATGAACTATGGCTAAAAAATTATAATACTTCAGTAAAATCACCAGCTTTTTACGCTTGTTCTTTAAATCCGCGTTGCTTCCTCGACTGAATTGCTGTTGGGTGAAAATACAGTGGTGTTCAGTAAAATCACCAGCTTTTTACGCTTGTTCTTTAAATCCGCGTTGCTTCCTCGACTGAATTGCTGTTGGGTGAAATTAATATTATTTTCCTGTTGCAGGCTCAAAAACAGGTTTAAAAAGCTGATCCTTTCACTGAAAACCACTGTAAAATAGACAGACGTTTTACCTTTAGAATTTCTCTGAAAGGTGACTCCTATCTTTTTTTGGTTTATTCCCCTAAGCCCGCTTCCCCTAAGCCCGCTTCGAAAATTTTCCCCTAAGAGCGCCTCTATTTTTGGCTCATATGTGGTAGCCAGAAGATAGCAAATCCAAGTTGCAGGCTCAAAAACAGGTTTAAAAAGCTGATCCTTTCACTGAAAACCACTGTAAAATAGACAGACGTTTTACCTTTAGAATTTCTCTGAAAGGTGACTCCTATCTTTTTTTAGTCTTCTTTTCAATTAATGTATTCTCCAAGGTACCTTTACTCTTCATTCTCTTCTTGTTGACAACGACGGAGGGTAGCGTGGAAAAGTTAAAAAATTATTATTCACAACTTTCTGCTTCAGAGCACCTTCTACGAAACAATTTGCAATTTCTCAACCCTAAAAATGCTGATTTTGAGTAGGAGCCTATCGAATTTTCCCAAGATTTAAATCTCCAGTTTTATGCATTGTCAGGTTGGGAGCTTTTAAGGTAGTATTATTGGCAGAGCAAATTTTTCTTTGTTTAAGGGTAAATTCAAGGTCTTCGTCTTGCCTCCAGTCCACAAGTACTGTCTTCCACCCAACGGAAATTCATTCCTAATTTTATTTACAGTCGCGTTCATTATTGTTTGCCATTTTCCACCGGATCCCATCTTATGCAAAAGACGGGATGTGTTCGAGAATAAATTAGTAAAAAGAATAAAGATCTTTAAGTCCTTCTCAAGGTCAGCAACTCGTCTCATGCTTAAGATTACTGATTCCAAATTAAAAAAGCTCTCCCTAGTTTGTCCGGAAGAGAATTCAAGCGACTGGCTTTATTCAAATTTTTTTTTTAAGTGACGCTTTCTACGCCGTTGTTGACTTAAAGAAATTTTATTTATTTTTAATTTCACATTGGATCTTTACATTATTAGGTCATCTCGTCAGCAAACATTCTCCAAAAGAGAGGCATGATGAAGCCGGTAGAGTACACTCAGACACTAGTGCTCTCATAACCGTCTGAAGTGTGGAAGGAAATGAAAACAATGGTTTTACCTGTGGACATAACGATGACCTCTTCGTCGCCTCTAAGAAAATATAAATTATCCATTGGATTTGGTGCTTGGCCTAATTGAGCCTAAACCCATTCACATTCAGCATGTTTGGAAGTATGGGCGGAGTTTCATGAGAAGAACTACACAGGGACGGAGATTTACTGAAACTGATTAATAAAACAATTCATCATTGATCAAATCCAAATAGAGTAAAGTAGTTCAACCGAATCTCAAACCAACACCAACAGCCATACCCCATGGTCCTTAAACTTGATAAAACGGTAACCTTTAATCGGAAGAAGATTTTGTAATTAGGAGATAGGAGAGAGATATAAGTCCCTATACTAAAACATAACGGGGAAGTAATGAAAAACACCATTAAACAAAATAAAGATACAAATAAAATTCAAATTACTGAGCCCACATTATTTTACTATTATTATTAGGAATCATCCTTTTTTTCTGAAACAGGATTCCTATTTATTCTTCATTTTCTCCTTTCTTTTTTTTCGCAATAAAACATGAGCAGGAAATTGGGAAATCGAGGTAAAGCACATGTAACTTCAACTATTATAATGGAAATAATTATTAATACTCCGTTTGACGGTTGATTAAATTCAGATTCGGATGTTATCTATAGGCTTGAACTTTAAAGAAGAATGAGCAAGATAAATAGAAGGAGTTTTTTTTAGAAAATAACGGGTGTATACTATAAAAGGCCACAACCGTAAATAGATTTTATCGCTTATTTTCTTACGGAAAATTTTTCGTAAATTTCAAGCGCACCATCGTATTCTACGCTAAAGTTTACGTAAGCTAAGGTTCGTCGTTTTAGATTAGGGTATGCCCAGCGTTAATGCTCGATTGAAGCCGACTGTCTACAAAACTGCTTTGGACGCCTTATGAGAAAATTCTGCCGGAGCAGGAATTCGTCCTGAAGTCCCAATAGCACTTTTTAATTTTCTTAAAGTCCTTTGCTATCTTCCCAAGTTTTTCTTGCGGAAGGGTTAACATTTGGCCATTTAAAAAAATTTGCAGCACTCGATTAGGACATCAGGAAGAATTTCTGCTCCGGCAAAATTTTCAAGGTGTCCAAAGCAGTTTTGAAGACCGTCGGTCTTTCCTTAAACTGAATTGAAGCATTTGAACATCGATCTAAGGTTGTGGCTTAAAGCGGGCACCCGTTATAAGACAAGCATGGCTGTAGTGGTTAATATGAGCAGCCCCCATATATAACTCTCTTTGGCCTCATACACCCGTCGGCCAAAATCTTTCACGGGATGAACCGTATGAAGTGTGCAATACATTCCGTTTCACTTAACTATGAGCATATTTGCAAAAGAGTAGTGAAGATTAAACCAGTCCAGGAGGAGGTGGATTTGTTTTATCTAACTAAGCTAATCAAAAGAACAGTTTTAAGATTCTGTGATTGGGAGAGGTGGCAGATTCTGAAGGCAGATTCTTCCAAAGAAAAGTCTTATAGCATGACTTTTGCCTCATTCACATTACAATGATAAGAGAGTAACTACTGAAAGAATGTGAAGGCATCGATTTCACAAATTACGTTAGTAGTGGTGTAACTAGCATTCCTGCCTTCGTAAAAGGTTCTACGTATTACAGTAGGTTTTTGAAATCCCCGAGGAGAAATATTTGTATATATAAGCAACATTACATTGAAGAAGCGCTGAGAAGCAGGCGGGAGTCAAAAACATTTTCTATGTTCTTTTTTTTGTAAATTCCCCAATTCTCTGATTCTATAAGGACTTTGCGATTGTATAGTTTTTAAATTGGCCTAAGAATTTGGCTCAGAGGCCCACACGGTTTTTAGTTAAAATGTATGCCTTATTAACAAAAATCCATGTTATAGGCCTCTGAGCCGATTTAAAAAAGCCTTCAACCGCAAAGTCCCTTATACTTTTCGATTTTGCCATCTGAAGCATCAGTTACGCTAATATGGTTGAATTCTATCATCGTGATGTGAATCAGGTATAAGGGAGATTTTGGTATGCAAGACTCATTGGATTCATAATATTCGAAGCTGGTCTGATAAATGGCGTCATTTCAAAATGAGCCTCTTTAAGTATAAATTCCACTAATAACGGGACAACTGAGCACAGCAGCTCTTAAAAAATATAATATCTGTGCACAGGAAAAAAATTAATCGTATGAAAATTTGGAGGATTTTTTTTTTGTTTTAAATGAACTGCTAAAGCTGCTACAGTACTCGGCTCTACCGCTCACGACCAAACCAAGTCAATGACTTTTAAATCTGATAAGCCGTGATTCGGACTTTTGTCGTGCTTCAAGGTGTGAGTGTACAAGAAAAATCCCACAATTTACGATAAAAATGCTAAAATTGAAGAGAAGTGAAAAATGTCTTTATTCATCATTCGCTCCGCTACGCCAGGGAAAATTCCCTTGGAGTTTTTCTTCTTTTTATTCCGTTGGTGCTGAATAGAATTTTTACACACTGTAATCCCTTTCCAAAATCGATGGAAACAAATGGCTTTTAGCTCATTCAATTGAGTCGGATTTACGTAACGCATAGCTCATTAAGTCAACATCACCAACTGACACCTCATCTTCGCATCATGAGGAGACGTTCGTGGTGGAGAATAAAATCAACTTAAGTTCTTGCGACATTCAGTTTCATAATAATAATAATAATATTCAATTTTTAACGTTTCAGCTTGTGAGTGACTGAGCGACAGTGGACTCCATATCACTGCCTGACAAAGCCATAAAATTTCTATTAAGTTTTGGCAAATAGTTGGAGGTGAGATGGTTTTATCATTACTAGTGAAAACGAATTTAAAAATGGGCTGACTTTTACTTATCGTGCACTTTTTTTGAGGAGGAGGTGCGTGAGGAGGTGAGGAGGAGGAGTTATGGAGTAATCTGTAGAAAACATGAGGGGAGCGAGGAGTGAGGAGTGAAAGAGGAGGAGGAGGGATAAAAGTTGAGGAGGAGGAGGAGCGGGGTATGAGGAGGTGGTGAGGAGTAGCTGAGGAAGGCGTGAGGAGTAGCTGAGGAGGGCGTGAGGAGTAGCTGAGGAGGCCGTGAGGAGTTGCTGAGGAGTAGATGTGGGAGGGGATGAGGGAGAAATGAGGAAGTTTGAAAAACAGATTAACATGAAAATTAAAGCCTCGACTGCAGAAAAGTTCATGTTATAATATTCAACTTCAATGTTTCATGACTAGTTTGACATGAAAAGTGGAATTAAAATAAAAATAGGACAGAAATGGATTGGAAATTGATTTTAAAAAATTGGCAAAAAAAACCTACCGAGGGAAACGTGAGCTTTTTTTGCAAATTACCTATATCTCAGGATGCTCGTAATCAGAGCAATCCTAGAGCTTCTAATCGGTTAAAGACTTTTGGACGGTTCTCTACACGACGTGAGCGCTGCAAGCAAGGGCTGGAAGAAAGGCTGAGCTAAATGCTTGCTAATAGTTTATTGATGAATAAAGAAAGAGTACAGAGTCAGAAAATCTTGGAATCGTCATATGAAAAATTGATTTCTATTATACTTCAAATGCTATTCACTGCTTGTAACCTCCTCATTCACTCCTCATAACCTCCTCATTCACTCCTCATAGCCTCCTCACTCACTCCTCACCTCCTCACGCACCTCCTCCTCAAAAAAAGTGCACGATAAGTAAAAGTCGTATGTGGGCCTGGGAGAGAGAATCTTTGCTTTCTCCATATTCAGGGAGAAAGCCTCTTTCTCAAAGCCTCCTGTCCTGGAGCCTGCACGCCTGTTGGTTGAACAAAATAAAATTTTTAAGTAGACTCTAAATTATTTTCGACAAAGGAATTTGTTCCCCTTTTTTTTACCTTGATGAGATTCCTCGCCCAGATAACCAAAGGTTGCGGAGCTAAGAACCTTTCTTCATCCACCTTCAAATTAATACAAGCCCAGGAATCTAATGTTTTAAAATATGTTTTTTTTTCCTTGGAAGTTTAAGGTAAAGAGTTTAATAAGTTATTGATGTGCTTATTTCAGGTATCAGGTACTTGATTTTTTAGAAAAGATTTAAAGGATTTTAAGCCTGAAAGAAGGGGAGTAATAATGGGTATCGAAGAGAAGAACAAAAGGAATTCTTGAAGTGTGAGTGAGGTCAAAGGGCTGTCCTTGTCTTATCTCACTCGGTCACCACCACTACTGTCACGATCGTAAATAACAATCAGGGATGAGACAGGTAACAGAGGTCTTAATGAGATCGTGTTCTAGCAAACTCAATGAGTCTGCTTAAAACAGAGTACACGTAGCCCTTGCTCCTTGGACTATTTATGATGATAATCCTTATCACCTCAAGACATCACCTTCTTCCACAAATGACTCAATTTATCTATCTGTTCCAAACCATTGTTTATCTCAGATGACAATTAAGAGCAATTAGGAATTTAAAGTATTTAAAAAATTTTGAAGCAATTTTTCATCGAGAAAACTTGTTTTGACATGGAGGACGAGGAGGAGAGGTGGGATTTGACAGGAAATAACTCAACAGGAAGTCTAGTCCGGGATTTGGGATTATTGTCAAGGGCTGCCTCATCCGATGCTGATCAGATCATAAGAACATGGCCTGATATGGCATTCTCAGCCGCACTCCTCCTCTGCGTCCTCAACATATTCATGGCACCTGCACTCCTGGTGCTGTCAATCTGAATTCCTCCACACGATTCACGGTCAAGTTTAGTTTATTTTGAAACCGATAAATAAAAAAGCTCGACAAAGCTGCCATTAGCAGACCGACCATGTCGACGAAACCGTTTTAATCTTTATTCGTAACTCAAATAGACGCGGTTACTGGCGTAAGGCAGTAATGACATTAAACGGAATGATGTAAACCCCAATCGACGCGTTACGTTTTGAAGCATTATTTTCCGGATTTTTTCGAAAGTTGGGATAGGCACAAAGGACACCGCCGCGATAACATTAGGAAAGCTGTCCCATGCAACTTCAAAAAATAACCAGCGAGCTCAACTGAGTTTTGAGCGTAGAATCGAGTGGTGTGAAATAGATAGTGTGAAAGTAATTTTTCGGAATTCGAATTGGTTTGACCTCTGGAGGTCACCAAACTTCAGCCTCTTGACCTCACCTCGTCGATCGAAAGCTCTTTTGTCCTGATTCTTAAAGTATACTACAACTGACCTTTTTAGCCCACAGCATGGCCGATATAGGTCAAATATTCAGTGCGAGGTTTGGCGACGCCTAGCGGCGGACAGACCGGAAAAAAGGAATCGGATACACCGAAATGGTCGGTGCAAAGAGCCCATGTCCCCTAAGCCATAATTTACATGGTCAAAAGCTACAAGTCCAGTAAGGCCACTCCGATAAAGGAAAAGAAAATGCGGTGGGACTACGTGATTCCACTCTAATCTTGATCAAAGATGGTAAAACTGATTCGGATTTCTCTGCGGTACACCACCACCACAGGATCTTGAGTAATAAGGTACATAAGGAAGCTGTCCAAAGCAGGAAGAACCTGAGGCAGTTTTCCTGTCACATCGCAGGTGATGGGAGTGAATCCCAATTCTGAACTTCTGTTCTTATTGACTGGCTCAGAGTCCCTCCATCTTACCGCCGCCGCATCTGCTCCCTCAGCCTTCAATAAAGTTTTTCCTTCCGCTGCATTGGGTTTAATCGTTAAAGAACCTTCTCCTCCCATTGTCTTTTCTTCTTCTTCATTTCCGTTGTCTTAGCTTCTTTTAGAGAAGAATCGCTTCTAGAAACGTGAATTTAGAATCCAAAGTTCCTTGAATGATCCTCAACCAAAAATTTTTTCCTCCCAAAAACTTGGAAATTGAATTTTGAGAGTTTGAGAAGAAAAGTTAAAGGATTTGCATCCTTTCCCCAATTCCCACTTTGGAGAAAGTTGTGTAAACAGAGAAGATGAGTCTGACGCTTTGCATTTCCTTCTCAGTTTAAGGGCACTCCGGTACTGTTGGTACTTTTTCGGTCCAATGAGAGGGCTTCCCTGATACTTGATACTGGCAGTTGGTGTTTAAAGAGCAAACAATCCAGAGCAGAGGGCACACTTTTCTTGTCTCATGCGGAAGTCCATTTAGGGAATACTAAGTTCCTTCCAGGAGCTCCCATCCTCTGCAGCATGTGTGTCCAAGGGAAGAAGATCAGGTTTCAAGGGTCTCTGATCATCATCTCATCATTGTTGTTACACTAAACGTCAGAAGGAGTTCCGTCAGCTGTGTAATCGAGGCAAAGGCTTTCTTTTGTTGGTAAAAGAAGGGATTCCTGGCCATGTGCAGCAGGAGGAGCAGTAGGTTATTTAGTAGATTGTCGTCAGGGTGTCGATCCCACATGTGAGGAGAGAGAGAAGGGCCCACTTTCTGCGGACGGGTGCAAGTATAAGTGCTCCTTAAGTACCCACCCACCCCTTGGGAGAGTGAATTTTGAACCCGGTAGTCTGGTATGAGGAAGGATGGGAGGAAGCAGGTACACTTCCCTTCCGTTTTATTCTGACCTCAGGGCCCTCCTGTCAAATCAGCAGCTGGAATGTCCAGAAGGGCTCTACTATCATCATCATCATTCATGCGGAGGCAGGAAAGGGTCGGAGGCCACACGGTAAGCGTGTGTGGACTTATTTATCAGCATCATCCCTTTCACTCGAGGAGGAAACGATCTCTAAAAATATTTAACCTTCTGAATCTCGCATCATGCATCCACGAGCCTCCTTAACCACATGTCTAACCTAGGCACTAGTCTCCCTTCGACTCACCTCTCAGAAAAGCACTGCTACACTCTGGGCCAAGGGTACCAAAAATATATACATGGGATGAGAATGAGGAAATTGAGGTAGGATAATTTTGTAACATAGGTGAAGAGGAGCTTTGGTATGCGGATAATAAAAGGTGGTGAAAACTTTTAACCCCAGATTCTCCTGTTGTGTTTAATCATCCAAGATTTTCAGGTATCGGAGATTTGAGGGCCAGATTCTAAAATTCATTACTCTTAGTTTAGCATTATGTCACTCACATCCCCTCAAGCAAGTATGATTACCTCATAACTTTTAGAGTTAATTCTACTTTAAATGCACCATAACGAGGACTCACAGAGAGTCCCACTTAAAATGAGCAACCCCTAGTCATTTCGTAATTTAATTAAGGATAAGAGGTCAAGCGAGGGTACGAGACTAAAATTAAATTAGTTAATGACTCCAACGGCACAATGGTTCAGCACTCATTACTCATTGTACACACCTCTTGTCAACTTCAAGCAAGAAGTTCATTAGAAAAAATCTCCTGTCTGTTTCCGAGACAAAAGATTTTCTCGTTCCGCAACAGATTTAAGAATAGATTTTTTGAGCATCTAGTTGGCAAAGGCATATTGGAAATTTTGGTTCTTCATTCAGAAATGGAGGGCAAATTATGTGACTCATTGGGTTCTTTCACCAGTTGTGAAAAATGAATTAATTGAATTAAGCAATAAGTTAGAATGAGAGGAGGATATGTTAATTAAGTGCCTAGAGGAAATCTGAGAGAAAGTTCAATCCGCTTTCACATAAATTATGTAAGGGATTTTTCCCCAAGATGAGCTTCTTCATCCTCATATATAGAGGACTCAGACTTTCACATTACTTCTGATGAGGCAGGGAAAGGAGTAAGTTAGCTCTAATCAGGAATGAGCAGGAAAAGAGTAGCTGAGAAAGTAGTTAGGAAGGAAAGTATAAGGAGCCCTCAGAAAAATTCTTCTTTATTCAACAAGGAAAGAGGGTTTGGAGTCGACGCTTGAAGTCTACTGCTGGGAAGAAGGATCCCAAGGAAGAGAGTAGGATTTGAGTGGATCCACTTCTTGTTTGTACATTTTGGGTTTAAAGCTCGTGCTGGGAGAGCCTATGGGATTTAGTCGATAACTACCTCTCCTTCACGTCGGTAGTTTTCATAGTAGATGCTCCGAAGTCGAAAACTTTGTGTAACTTGAAGGGACAGTAGGAGAAAACCAGTGAAACTCTTTCGAATTTCCAGTTTCTAACTTTGAGTTCAGACTGCAAAAAATTCCAACGAATTTTTCCTAGTTGATTCCTGAAAACTTATTTTCTTCAAGAAAAATTATAGTGAGGAGAGAGTGAAATACCTTGACGCTTATTGGCTTCATTACCCGTTCCATAGCTTTCTCCTTGGATTATTTAAAAAAAAAATATTCTGAATGCAGAGTTAGTTTTCCAGTTCACCGAAAAAATAGGTTATACTTTACAACTTTCTGAGGCTTTTCAAAAGTTCTGGGCTTCAATGGGTAAGTTTTTTTATTTCAGTTTCTACTTTCTTTCCAAAATTTCCTTATCAAAGTATATTAGATTTTTAGATTTGAATAGGGTGATGCAGGGAGGCAGATTTTCTTATCAGGTTTTCTGGGTTTGCAAAGTTCTCAGGTTTGCCAAATAGACTTAAAAAAGAAGTAAAGAACTTCAAGATTGATACCGTTGCGAAAAGAAATATTAACTCAAAGTGTTGAAGAAAATTGATAGATAGTGGATTTAGTGTTTATGAATGGCAGCTTTCTTTCTTTTTCTAAATTCTATTTTCTCGCCTGTCACGTCAGAAGACGGTAAATTCTTCTCCCACTTTTTCCTGCTTCAGAAAAAAGTATTTTAAAAGTATTAAACCATATTAAAGTGATGGATGGTTGTTGGATTTGAGTGGAAGGTTTTTTGAAAGAGTAAAAAAGGAAGTTTTTTAGCATTTACATTTTCGTCACTTCCGTGTCTACTCCGACGGACTGCTTTTTCCTCTCATCCAAATTGTTTAAGTCCATTGGATAGATCTCTAAAAAAAATCCAAACAGACCCTGCCAGAAATTTTGACAGGCCATATTTTCTCTCCAAAATATTGCCAGACGAGAAAGACCACCATATACTCTTCTCACCTCCAACAAAACTTTCTTCATTTCCATATTCATGTACAAATTTCCATGGGATTTCCTTGTTGATAATTTAATTTCTGAGGATATTCCAAGCGATTTCATTAAACCCTGAGTCAGATAAAACTGAGGACAGTAAAAGTAAGGATAGGGAGGAAGGAACTAGGAAAAGAAGCACTTTCCCTTGGCCAATTAGAAAAAAGCTCTTCCTCTGCTCAATGCAAAAAATTTTCCAGCAGCGTCTTTTCCCACGTCTCTTTCTCCTCAGAGTCCCCCTACAGTATTTTCCTTTCTTTTCCTTTGATCAGGTCCAACCAAAATTAGGCTGTTGCTCCTTATAGTAGACGACGTAATGTAATGTGAGAAACAAAGTTTCTTCGGGATTCTACCATGAGAACGTAAAGGCAATGAAAGGAAAGAACGACGCACTATACCCCAGTTACCGTTTACTGCTCAGCAGTAAGTGTAAAAGTAGGAGTATAATGCTTAGCATTAGTTTTATTTTCTCTAATTCCACGGAATGAATCCAGTTCCCAGTAGTAGTTGAGAAGTTCCAGGGCTGGCAGTCACACAGGTAGGAGGGAAATTAGATTGACAATTAGAAGTTTTTTTCTGTTGGGTGACATCTTCAAGGAACGAGTCTAAGATGGAGGGAATTCTAATGTAGCCAGTGTAGAAAGCCAGGAGAGCAGGACTAACATACTTGCTCTGTTTTTTCTGAGGACTCCTTAATTACGGCACTGGGATTTTTATACTTATTGATTTTTATGCCTTTTGTGTAGCAGGAGTCCTTTCGTCCCAAAAGTTTCATTCCTAGTCTATTACTTCCATAGGAAGGGAAAAAAGGAAGTGAAGGAGAAGTGGAGAGTGAAAGGAGAGAGAGAAAGTCAAGGAATGGTTAAAGAGGAGAAAGTGAGGAGAAAGGAAGTGAAAGCGAACGATAGGAGGAACGAAGTTCATTCACTCGTCACGTCCTCTCCTAAATGTTCCTCTACTTCCACAATAGGAGAGTCTAGCATGTCCTACGGGCTACCCTACATGAGATGTCGAGCAAGTTCCTTCCACAGTAACATCAACCTGCTCTACCAAGTATATTAGACTACAAGAAATAATGAAATCTTAGAATAACTTTGTAAATATAGTAGTCTTCTCACTTTTCGAGGGAATTAAGCTGTAAAAGCTTTGACAGCAGAGGACATCCGTGTACACAGTGCTAGGAGGCCATGCAATTCTTATAGTATTGACCTTGGTGCTATCAATGGGAGTCCCGGTCGAGAGGGAGTTCCGGAAAGGAGTCCGGCACGGAAATGGTCACTCAGAGCTTTTCTCCCCATACAGAGCTTTAGGAAGAGAAAGCAATGAAAAATAGACATTTACGTTAGAAAATTGGAGATAGTGGAAGTAGTTTTACAAATTGTATGAAGCAAACAATAGAAAAAGGAAATTCCGTTTTTGCTTCTTCGTTTTACTAATCTTTTTCCCTTCCATGCGTGAATGACTTTCCATTTATCAGCCCAGAACTTTCCCTTCTTCCCCTATTTTGAAGCTACCAGTAGCGTCTCCGACATTTAGAAAAACGGTAGAAGGAAGTGAAAGTTAGGAAGCCCTCTTGCTCGACGAGAATTCGAGACTTGACAAATTGACTTTTATTTGGGAGTAGAAAAAAAAAGCGGAAATGGAAATCCGGAATAAATTTCAATCCTTATTACTCTGAAGCTGAAGGTATATTAGGCTTGGATCCATTAAGAAACCTGAGGGAAGCTGTCGGAATGTCAATTAGCTCACCCAATGGATTATGTCAAAAGCTAGAAAACAATCATATTTACCTTCCGTCTGAGATAAGATAAGGTGAGGAGTGTTTTATAAGAAGGTGGGGATAGACATTAAGTATCTTAACGAGATTCAAAAAAGAAATTATTATGCAAGTACCTAGCATACCCTCATAACTTTACCCTGACGTCACCAGCACCCTCAATTAGCTTGACAGTATTGTGAAGTAGGAGGATAACCTGGGACGTCGAGTATTTTGGGTTTCGGAAGGAAGAGCCTCATTTTATTTTGTTCTCGGAAACACGGTCTTCTTTGCATCAAATTCTTTTTTTTTTGACTATCCGACTAAAAAAATTCAATTATTTTACCTTCACACATTTTATTCATTCATTAGAGGAGCTCTGAGAGTGATGACTTTCTGAAGGTGAAGTTGAGGATACGTAGCGTATGGCTCACTAAAAAACGGAAACGGATGTTGGAAATCCGGCAAACTTTTCTATTATCCTCATCGAGAGAGGCACCTTTTGCATCAAACCACCCCCTCCCAGATTGCTACCTGAAGGACATCAACTGGCTTCCTTTTGTATAGTAGACGAGTGTTCTATGGATTCTATTTCAATAAAACTCCACTTTTGGCTTCAGCCAGAATGAATTTATTTTTTTGGTTTCTTGATTTTAAAATTTTAAAACGCTGGATGAAGCTAGCCTGATTTTTAAGTAAATTCGACTCATAAGAAAATCTAAAGGAATTTCTCGTCTCATTGACATGTGTCAGTGCGTGCGAGTCTATCATTACCATTAGGAAAAACAATGGCAAAAGTGCGAGTGTCAAGCCCATTCTCTCCATTAGACTCCCCTCAATCCTCATCTTCGCTTTTCCCGTTGTTTCCAAACTACATTTTTAAGTTGCTAATTAGTGTAAATGAGTTTCTTGTTCTAATGGACCGAATTCCCGTAGGCGTTCTCCAGGTCTTAGCTAGGACTTTTTTTCTTTGAAATGAGAATAGAGATTGTAGACTGTCAGAGAAATTTTACATAAAAATTTGGGCAGTTGTAGTTGTTCACCTCTGGAATGTTAACATCCCGTGTTTTGAATAAACGCATATTAAATTTTCTGTGAGGAAGAAAGGGAGTCTTGCATAATAATATAGGTGAAGGTGTAATGGGAGCAATTTCGTGAGGGGAGAGTGATCGAAGGTACTTAGAATGCCTTTCCGAGCTCTCAAAATACTGCTTTCTCCAACGTCTCGTTTTCTCTTTCACGGTTCACTCCACCTTTACTCCGTCATCACTTTTCTCATCAATTCCAAATCCTTTCTTATGCATTGTCCGGATTTGATCCTCTCCTCCAGAATTTCCTGACGGGGATCAGAATCTCAGCTCTCTTTTTCGAATCTCATTTTACAGTTCGAGATCCTAGAGTCCCAGGGAATCCGCCTCCAGTTTGACGTTTCCTAATGTTTTTCCTAATGGTTCCTCTTATCAAATCATCTATAGACCTATGGATTCCAATGGGAAAGATTGAGAAATACTCTGGAAATCCTCATCACATTTTCCTTTCCTAGTCCTAGCTCTCTTCCAGCAGAGAAGAGTCCAGAAGAGCGGAAGTGAGATGAGATTGGCCCAAAATAGAGAGGTGAAGTAAAATGGAATAAATAATGATGATGAGGGTGGAATAGGAATTTTATGCTTTATATTTTCAACAAGGCCTCATTCAAAGAGAGATCCTATGTTTTATTCGGAAATTCAAAAGAGAACCTAGATGGGATTTGTGGCTGAATATCATTAAACTGGATTCTCAATAGTCGGAAAATGGAACTAAGATGTCTATGAATTAATGAGGAAATTCTCAATCCGAGGAAATTCTGTCACAGTCATAGGAACAGTAGCGGTAGCTCAAACGGTCCTTTGAAGTTTTCCTTCGGCGTCACCGCCACGGCTCCTACTCTGCTTTCCGGTGGAAAAGGGCAGTGTTTAACCAAGATTAGTTTCTGCCTTACTGCACAGTTGACAAACGCCCCCTTCTGCTCTCGCACTCCACAAGTCGCTGATTAAAATGAAAAAGATGCTTTCCAGCTTCGCTTTCTCTCTCTTTCGTTTTTTAAGTATCAAAACATCCCAAGGAAAATCGATCTTACATCTCAGCAACGTCAAAAAAGTGTTGAAGGGATTCAAATCGACAAAAATAATAAATGCAAAACTTTTTTTTTTGGTGATCAGCGCATTCTCTCCTCCTGACATTTTTTATTTTCGTCGATCGCTACCACCAAAATTCAGACGGATCGTCAATACTTACTCTAAAGGATAGGAATAATCATTTTGTTTTGCTTACGTAGGCTCCTTTTTGTTTTTGGAACATCGCTCAGTTTGTCTAAGCGCTCCATTTCTCTTCCACTTCAAGTTTGAGTTTCTAGTGATCTGGAAGTGGAAGACATTTCGGGAAACGGTAGAATGCTGTTGACATCCATCCGTGGAACCGTGAAAACTGTAGTTATCACTATTTTCTATTCTGTGTTTACATAAATTGAGCCAAAAACAACAAACTTCCCTAACTTTATACATTTACCTCTTTTCATTTCGAAATGACAAAGAGAGAAAACAGGAGGTGCTTTCCCCGTATTTCTCTTTGAAGTATATTTCGTCATCGGAGCAGAATTTTCTTTTTGATCTTTCTACGGTTTAATCGTTCTAAATGTCAGGTGGACAAAAAAGAGAGAGGAAAAGCAATGTGGGGTTGAACTAGAGAAAAATAGTCAATTTTATTTTCTAATTTCCTCAGCCTTCAAACAGAAAAAAGAATGTACTGAAAATCCGCCCCCTTTTTTCTCTAAAAATGAAAATTCGGATTTATTTATCTCCACCTGCTCTGAGTAGACTCCTCACAATCCGTTGTTAGTTTCTCGGTCGCATTCTTCAAGTTTGGAAGTAAGAAAAAAAATGAGATTAAGATTCCATTGTTAGGTAAGATTCAAGTGGGTGAATTCCAAGGCTTATAGGAACGGGACTACGCTGAAATTCTTGGAGGAGGAATCAATAAGTAGCAAGCCTTACAAATAAATGGAAAAATTATCCATGATCTAGAGAATCTCTCCCAAGGAATCTCAAAGTAATTCTTAGAAAGTTAATTAAGTCTAGTAAGCCAAAGATTTATAGGGGGGTTTCTGATTGGTTCTGCCAGGCTCTACTAAGTTCGGGAGCTGCCGAAAGATACTTACAACTATGGAATTACCCATGGAAATAATAAAATTAACCATTCCTCCAATTTTTTTTTTTTTTTTTTTTTTTTTGCAGATGAGTGGAAAGCGAAGTCGGAGTTTTAAATGTGCTGTCCACCACCGTGATCGTGAGGTCTGCAGTGAGAGTGACTTTCATTTGCTGCCATTTGGATACCAGGCTCATCCATCTCGGGTCAAGAGGTAACTTCCTATTCTTTTTTTTTTCTTTTGTAAAGAGCCAAGAGCCCATTCCATGAATTGGATCACCAAAGTAATAAAACTAGACTCTCACCACTTTCTTCAATGAAAGTGCGGGGCTCGGAAGTGTTTTTCCTTTTGGAATTGGGTGTGAAGGTGTAATAAATTCCTACCTACCAAAAAATTCAGCCTTTGAATTTCACACTACCCATTATTTTACTTCAGGAAAAACTGCTTTTCCACTTGTATTATTGGCTAGCAATAGTCCACTCTCCCCATCCCATACATTCCCATGTATATTATAATAGTGAAAGCATGAAAAGGTGAGGGCAGGGGCGGGGCAGGGCATTACCGATGAGGATTCTACTCCATTTTTATAGAAACGGATATTTCAATTGAATTCCAGAGACCTTTCTGCTATTCAGTGAGCACGCACACAGATCTCTTTCAGCAGGGGGATAAATGATCCTGAGGGCAGGTGTGTGGCGTGTGGTTGAGGTGGACAGGGTGACCTACCAACTCCAATATGTGGACCACTGATTTCATTCATAACAAAACAAGAAGTAAAGCTGGTGAAACTGGGCTTCTTTCTCAATCCCACCAGCAGAAGATCATTTTGTAGCAAAAGAACGGGAATAGCCCTTAGTCTTTTTGCTTAGAGAGATGGAGTTGAGGTTAACGGGACGCCTGCTCTCGGTCTCAAAATTACATCATCCCATCATCATCATCATCATCACTTTTATCGTTCCGAGTCTCTGGGCAAACGACTCCATCACGAAGAGGCGAGGATTGGGTCATTGGCAGATGATGAGAGAAATCGATCCCTACAAGAGTGATGAATCTTATTTCCAGGTTGAGGAGAGATCTTTTGCAATAGGTTCACAAAGATTTCTCCTTGATAGAGGATACTGGATTGGAATTGAGTCGATTCCCTCCTGCTGCTGCTGGGTGGTTGGCTCAAAACAATCTTGACCTTCTTAATAAACGATGATGCTTGAAGGGAAGAGGGATCGGCAGATGGTCTATGGCTTCTCCACAGAGGAGCGAGCAGCACGTGGGACGAAGAAGATACGTTGGGCATATGCCGTCGTCTCGACGAAGATGAGATGAAAATGAAAGGGAGAACTCTGGGGAAGAAAGAGTTTTTCTTTCCTTAAAGTCTTGGCGATTAAAGAATTGTTGGGAAGTAGTATTTGAGGTAGGGTAGGGTAAGAGTCTCCTCTTCATCAAGCACATTTTTCCAAGATTTTGTTCTAGGAGGAAGGGAGTATGGACGCAGGAGTCCTTGTGTGCTGCCTCAGAAGTGGTGGGTGAGGATAGTGCCGGATTCCAGATTTCCAGGCTCCAGCGATTCCTAATAAATACAATATATATACTTGAAGGTGAGGTAAAGAAGGGTAATCTCATTTAGGGAATGGAAGGAGCTGATTAGTCGTCTTCCCTTCTCTTCATGATGTTAGGAGGACGTGTGAGGGAGAGAGGGAGAGAAAGTAGGAAACTAGTGAAAGCTTCCTGATCTCATTTCATTGTAAATCACAATGAAAGTAAATTAGTTTTCTCCTACTCTGTCTCTGACCAATGGAAGGGTTTTGACAGGGCTCTCTCACGCCTAATCTCACCCAAATGTCAACAACCCAGGAACTGGATTCTGCCTCTCTAATCCCTATATTTGTTTAAGTTTCGTATTAAGCTACGCAGCAGACGCTGATATCCACCTCTTCTAAATGTTAATTAAATCTCATTCATCAATTTATTTTTTTTTATTCCTTCTAGGATGGCTCGACTAATTGCTGATGAGTTTCTGACAGATGAGAGAGATCGGAAGTATTATGCGGATCATTACAGATGTCTACCACCACCATTGTTCATCATTTCAATTACCCTAATTGAAGTAAGTCAAAAACAATTTGCGAAAAAAATAGGACGCACTCTACTGTTTTATACATCACATCCCCTATTTGCATATGGTCTTTGTCAAATTTTGATAAATGAAAGGCAAGATCATTTGTCTTCGGAATATTCGACCCTGCTCCCTTGCCTTTTAAATTTTTGAAATGAAGGTGAGGTCAGAGGTCAGACGCGTTGTGTTCTGCTTTCTGCTTCTCTTCTCAGACAGACACGAGGAGTACATAGGGAGACAAAAGAGCTCATTAGAAAAAAGAAAATTGAGGAGAACAATCCTTCATGCTCTAATTTCCTTTCCCCATCTGCTTATCCTGCTTGAGTGGAATTTCCAAAAATCTGTGATGATTCGGAGCGAGGAGCGGTTTCCGGTTTTGTCCTCATAAATAATCGGTTGTCCCAGTGAGATGTGCTGGAAGCCTAGGCCTGGATTTAGCTCCGGTCCTTCCTTTCCGTTCTGGCCCAACCCATAACTTACCTCCACTTCCTGGCATGTCATTAAATCCTTTCATTTAAGGGAAAAAATGACATCTTTTACCATTAAATTCTCCAAGAAACCGAAACGAGGAGATTAAGACAGGAACAAACCGGATGAAGGAACGCTGCTCCTCTAAAAATCCAACTGCTTGAAGCAAGTGTGCGTCTCTGCGGCCCTGGCGCGTGTCCGTAATGCTTCAACTACCTCCTTCTTATCCTTTCTACGATGGTGATTAAGGAGAAAATGCTCGAGCATAATAATAATCATCAACAATGGATAGGGGTTCCACCTCCACCCATTCCCTCGAACACGGGTCTTACCTGGCCAGGAGCTTAATTAGAGCGAACCTCCTCCATTCATTAAAACTCTTTTTGGCTCGTCTGCTCGAACCAAGAGAAATCAACGTCATTTCATTCATCAAAATTGAACAGGGCTCTGCTGGACTCTGTCCAACCTTTTCAGGCGTGATGGAGATAATAATGAAATGACCAAACCAGGAAGTTAAAATTTTCATTCTGCATATAGTACGTAAGCGCAGGGCTTAATTAATTATGAAGAGATGGAGTTGGAAGGGCTTTGGGATCGTGATCAAGGTATTAAATTAAAATACATTCAGTACGTGAGGCTTTAATTAACACTTGTTGACCATTACTGGCGTGTGCCAGCCTCAAATCCTGCCAGTCCACTTCCACGCTTTTCCTCTTTTCACTCCCACTCAAAAGCTTCCAAGTTCAGTGAATTATTATTTTTGGTTGAAAGCTGAAATTCTCAAAATTATTGGATCTCTTTCAAGTAGCGTTCAAAAAAATTTTGTGCAAATCTCCAATTTGCTTCTAAAAGCGTAAAGAGTAATGTTAGAGGATGCAGAGCCAAGGAGGGCCGGAAATAGTTATTTCCGCTTCATGGGTCAAAACAGGTGCATTTCCCTTGAAATAAAAAAAAATCTGATGAGTTGATCATGGACCTGATATGGAAGGAAGTGAAACAAGGGATTCCTTCAAATAAACTTAAAACAGAAGGGAGCTGGTGAAAGGGGACACGATTTAAAGGGATTCCCTGATGACAGGGAACATGAGACGTCTGTCAGACCAATGGAACAATGAGGAAACAGTATAGCAAGGAAGAAAGTCACGCGCTAATTACCGTAAAAAACTTGAGCAGCATCCTTTACTTGAGCTCCTTCCCAGGAACCATAGGCTAATTTTCAAGTATTTACACACAGGAGTCTTCTTAATTGGACTCTGTCACGCTCTTTGAAGTTTGACAATTAGATCTCATAGAATGCTATGAACCGCTCTACTCCTTTCATCACGCTTCCGGTTTTAAAGAAATTCGGGCTGGCAGAGCATCCAGCATTTAAAATGAACATCTTAGAATTTCAAGGCGGTTCATCGCTAGATATGCAAAACTGGCAAAATTTTAAGGGCAAACTGATTGCATGAATTATTATCGCTCTCATCAAGGGGCCTGCTCCCCAACCGTCCACTGACTAAGAAAATTGTTCCTGTGCTGCTGGTATGATTCTTGAGGATGAATGACTGGATCATCAACTTCACGGGGATGGTGGATGTTTGTTTATGATATTCATTTGATAGGTTTGCGCTTGTTCCTTATTCTTCCTCCGACCGCACGACCACCACCACTGCCAGAGTCGACGACGTGGAAAGCAAATCTTGGCCTTTTTTTTCCTTTTGTACTTGATTTTTCTGTGTGTGGCTGGATTGGATCTGAGGTAGAGAGGTGACTGGCGCGTGTCAGTTCATTTCCGTTTCTTTTCAAGAGCTAGACACTTCTTTTTTAACCCCTTCTGCCTAAAAACCAGAAAGTATTACCAACACACACAAAAAAAAAGATGAAAGCATAAGCACATCCTTTTTTAACCTGAGTAGAATGAGGTTTCTACAGTTTCTGGAAAATGTAACTGCTTTAAGGTTTGTCCTCCACACCAGCGACTTGCTCATTAATTTATTGCTTTTTAGACAAAAAACTCGGAAAAAACTAAAAACTATTTGTGGTAAAAATAGAATTTTTCTTCTGAGTATCAGTATGATTGAAGAAAAAAATCGCTAATATGCATCCCATGTCTCGGATTCATCTCCCCCGCAGAAGCCCCGCAGATTCATTCCAAACAAAGTCAATACTGTAATCTAAATTCTGATTTTTTGATTTTTCTTTTTCTGTAGTTGGGATTCTTCACCTACTATACGGTTTGGCATGGAGAAGTTTCCAGCTCTGGTCCACTGCCTATCGATTCCATCTTCGTCTACAGACCGGACAAGCGACAAGAAGTTTGGAGATTTTTCTTCTACATGGTCCTTCACGCAGGGTGAGTAAAGGCGACCAGAGTCCATTACGAGCATATAACAACAACATGATTTTCTCTTTTGGCAGCCAATCTTTCCTATCCTTCCTCAAATAACAGGCATTCCGATGCGCATTTTTTTTTTTGCTTTAGCATAGAGTACTAGAGCAGTGAGTGAAAGTTCAGAATTCTCTTCTCAGGAGAAAGTTTTCTGTGAAGAGTTGAGGATTTTTACACTAAATCTTCCCATTAGAATTTTCTAAGCATCTGCAAACAGAAAAACGCTTTCAGTGAGTGGAAAAAAAAAACTTTGCTAAAATCCTCCAAGCATTCTTGCGTAATCTCCCCCAAGATTCACTCCGGGAGAGCCTACACGCTCCTTGCAAGAGAATCCCATCCTCATGCATCCTGGGGTTCCGCTGAGAAACGCCTTTCCAATTTTTCTCACTTTTTTTTTCAAATCGTTCTGAAATTAGTTTTTTCTGTTCTTTTTAACCTCCAACCCTTTCATTTTGTCTTGGGATCTCGAGTTCCCAGGAGGATTTCCCTTGGTTTTCCTAAGAAAGATGAGCTTTGAAATCCTTCTCCAGGTTTGATAGCGATAGCCCTCTACTTTCTCTTTCTCCAGATCTCAACGGAGAAAAAAAATGATAATTGAATTGAAAATCCGCCTGCTCTAGCTTTCATTGTTGCTTCAAGTTGTTGTGATCACTACTAATCGTAATTGGTTTTCCTCTCTCCCCAGATGGGTCCACCTGATGTTCAATTTACTGGTGCAACTCCTCGTAGGTCTCCCACTGGAAATGGTCCATGGCTCACTCCGAATTGGTAAGCTCTTTACTCTTATGCCCTATGCTTCCTCCATCCTTTCTCCGATTGCGAGTCTGCAAGAGTTGACTGTATGAGAGTTTTCCTTCCCCGATGTTTGATTGCATCTGAGGCTTAAAAATATTTTTGGTCTTTTAGGTTGTGTGTACATGGCTGGAGTTCTTGCTGGGTCGTTGGGCACCTCAGTCTTCGATCCAGATGTCTACTTAGTCGGTGCTTCTGGAGGTAAGCAAAATTTAATTTGATCCCTTTCCCCAGTCATTTAACTTCTTTTTTTTTTACACTATAGGTGTGTATGCTCTGCTAGCTGCTCACCTGGCAAACGTCTTACTCAATTATAACAATATGGAATTTGGGCTTGTGAGACTCCTTGGAGTATTTCTCATCGGTAAGCTTCCCGTAGTAGAGAGAAATATGAGCACAATTTTTCAAATAGAATTTTTTGAATTTAATTACAGCTAGTGTTGACGTCGGATTTGCCATTTACGATCGCTACGCAGCTCTCCCACCACGGGAAGGCTCGATTCCTCCAGTATCTTACGTGGCACATCTCACTGGAGCACTTGCAGGTCTCACTATTGGTCTCCTCGTCCTCAAAAATTTTGAGCAGAAGCTTCGTGAGCAGTTAATGTGGTGGCTGGCTCTGGGTATCTACGGTGCATGTACGCTCTTTGCAATTCTCTTCAATATTTTCCATCCCGCGTATCCATAGGTCAACTCCCGCAATCGAAAAATCCATGAGTCAATTCCTTCTTCCCTGGGAAATCTTCGAGATGATGATGAGTGATAGCTAGTACATGTAATTTAATACCTAACGTTTATTTAACATTTAAGACTTATTAGAAGAGGAAGGAGGAGAAAGTGGAAGTGGGGCTCGAGCAGGCTTCCCACTGCTAAACAAACCAAAGAAAATGAAATTTTGAATCTATAATTCTGAAAGGAAATATTCAGTTGGATTTCAGGAGTAAAAATTGTGTTGTCGCTTCGGGTTGAATTTTTGGAGACCTGCTGGCGACGACCTTTTCTGTTCAAAGTATCTAAGACCCCAGTGCGTAGCCTTCCAGCCCTGTCCTACCTTATTACTTCTACCCCTGTCTATTCCTACACAAGAGAGGCAGGGTGGCGTCTTTTAGGTGTAAAAACAGAATTTGAATATTGCTCTGTATTTTTGTCTAGTCAAAGAGTCAAAACTTATTTACGTAGATTACTATTCTAATAAATAATCACCGATGTGAACATAAATTGTAAATAGTAGGTTTAAAGCGTCGTAGTGTAAAGTAGCCCAGAGGTCAGGCATCGACAGAGGCTAAAACTTCACCGTCATCGCCAACTCCTCACAAGGTGAGACAGAGTTACCAAAAATCACTCAGAGCACGTTGGACACAGGACACTAGAGGAAATGAGGAGGTCACCTTGTTTATTATATACAAATATCACGTCTCAAAATTACATATCTTGAGTTCATCAAACCAAATTATCAAGTTTTCATGCATGATTCCCTATTTAAATTTATAATTTAGATGGCTAAGTTAAAAATCAGACTGAATTTTACGTTAACTTGAGTATTCGTTTGTTTTTTTGTTTTTTTTTTGTTAATTTTCAATATCTAATTTATTACACGGTACAACGTAAGTTATAATTCGTTTTGGTTCTGTATTGAATTCTGGAAAATATTAACTGAAGAAAAACATAAATAAAACTGTAACTCCAATATTATTTGACTCTGAATAATTTATTTACCTAAATTTTTGATGAAGGTAGACAGATCATACTCCTCATCATATAATTTATCGTCCCATAAATCTGAAATATTTTCCAGTACATTCTTGTACGCCCCAACAATTCCCCCGACGTCTTCATTCTTCTTTTTACCCTCTTGCTTGTCTTCCAGGACGAAAAGATCCAGAAGCTGGAACGAGAAAAAAAAATTAAAAGAATTGAACTAGGAAAAAGTAATATGACCCCCGAGATCTTCTTACCTGGTCAGTAGCCATCGACTCAATACAGGAATTGTCTTGACTGATGATCGTATTGGCTGTGAGAAGTTTGAACTTCTGAAGCCTGGAAAAGTAGAAAAAAGTATTTTGTCAAGTGAAACTAAAGTTTTTGTCTGCTATTATACCCCATAATTTTTTCTTCGAGTGTTCCACGCGTAATGAGTCGATAGACGTTGACAACTTTCTTCTGTCCAATCCGATGTGCCCGATCTAAAAAAGAAAGGAAGTAGGTCAAGGATGGTGACGGTGGTGGGGTAAGGTGAAAAAGACGCTATCACTTACCCATAGCTTGGAGATCCCTCATCTATGTGAATCAAACAAAGGTTTAATCTTTAGAGTTTAGACCATAGTTTTCTGAACTTCATGTGCTAAATAATGAACTTACCGGATTCCAGTCATGCTCCACAAATATTACCTATCAACCAAAAGAAAGCTTGCCTTAGTAAAAGCTAGAGAGAAAAAAACTACTACTTTCTTTACATTTGAGACTCGAGGACTTTGGAGAAAAAAGGAAAAATGAAGGGAGATAAGGTAGGGACGGACAGGAGGCAGGCAAGATATGGAGGGGAATGAGAATTACAACAGGGGCGAAAAACAAGGAATAACGTAAAACCATGGAGATTCGCTTTCATGCTGGAATATCAATCTCGATGATGAAAGACTTTCTTAGCTGAACTTTCAGATAAGTTCGGATTTCTTTTTCAAACATTTTCCAGGCTCTATCTCCTTCATTCAGAAAAGAAACTGTTTCTCGGGGAAAGCCTAGCCTCTTTTAATTAATTTCAAAAGCCATTGACTAACGTGTCAGTGGTTCAGACTCACCGTATCAGCTCCAGTTAGATTAAGCCCAAGACCACCAACTTGAGTCGTGAGAAGAAGGACGTCGATTGACGGGTCCTTGTTGAAGCGCGTAACCAAGGAATGACGCTAAAAACCCGGTGTAAGCTGTTAAAATCACTTTCCACTAGAAATGAATTATTGAGTTACCTGTCCTGCAGGGACACTTCCATCAAGTCTTAAATATGTCACCGAAGGCAAATGTGTTCTGGAAAAAAAAACTAATTTGCAAAAAATTCTCCTGGGTTTCATTTCCCCACAGAAAGTAGAAACTATAATTTCGTTAACGACATACCCATTTGAAAAACAAATAGAAAAGCCATAGTTTACTTCAGACTAATTTCGCCTTTGAGAAGCCTAGAATGCTCTCATTGAAAGTTGTTCACATGCGAGGTCAAAAACGAGGAAACAAAATATATAGTTCTTCTTAAGACCTTTGTTTCTCCGTTCAAGTAAAACTAAATTGAAATATTTTGAAGAGAAACTCACTTGAGTAAATCATTCTCCAGTATATCCAGCATTACTTTGAGTTGACAAAATATGAGAGCTCGATGCTGGTTGACGACATCCTCAGTTCCGTTGTTCAAGCTAGCACCAATTCCACAATCCAAGAGTAATTGCCTAGTAAAGTAAAGTAACGATTAGGTGGATTAGTTGTAATTTACTGCAACAAAACGCACTTAAGAGCAGGAAGCTTTGCTGCGTGCTTGATATCATGAAGAGAAGTCTTATGCTGAGTCAAGTGCGTCATGACTGAATTGTATTTTGGGTGTTGTGGGGTTAGAACGAGTTTTGGATGGTTGCAAACTTTCCTTAAGTATTGGAGAGCCTAAGGAAAACAAATTATTAGAATTTAGGCCCTTGGCCATATCAAATAAACTAACTATTGATTGATTGATTGAATTTAACCTTACAACCCCCAAGCTTATAATATTGCTTACCTGGAAAATGTGAGTATTCTTATGGGAGTCATCTGAGTTAGAGAATGTATCACGGAGTGACTGATGAGCTCTCGTCCGTGCAAAGTCTTCGTAAAGCTGCTCCTGTATTGGACTCTACACAAAGTTAAGGTCGTTTAATATTCTGATTCGCTATTATCTGGATGATGTGATGGTGACTTACCAGGTCGCAATAGTAGTCCTGGAACAAGAAAAAAAAAACAATCAGAATAATTTTAGCAGTCTTAAACTGGAAACTGGACTTTACTTGAGTAATTTTGGGTGGGAGATCCTGCAAAACATCCTCCTTGAGTCGGCGGAGAAGAAAGGGTAGGGCTTGGCGATGAAGTGCTTCGAGCTGCGACAAAAAAAGTTAGCAGAATCATAATTTCCCCTATTTTAAGCAGAGCTTACTGCCAATGCTCCGGCCTCCTGATCCTTTGGAGAGCTCTTGGGATCTCGAGCAAGAAGGATGGGTCGCCCATATTTAGCTGAAAACTGTTTCTCCGAGCCCAGAAATCCGGGCATGAGAAAATCAAATAGTGACCACAGCTCGAGGACGTTGTTTTGAATAGGGGTCCCAGAGAGAATGAGGCGATGATTTGCTCGGATTTGCTTAATGGTCTGAGAAATTTTTGTCTTTCCGTTTTTGATCATATGCCCTTCATCCAGAATACAGTAGTTCCAGTGAATTCCACTGAAGAAGTCCACATCATTCCTCACAATGTCGTAGGAGGCTACTACCAAATTGTGTTCGGAAATTCTGGACTGAAGTCTAGTTCGCTCTGTCGGTGGACCGTGGTAGTGGAGGGGATTCAAGTACTCCTTATCAATAAAAGTCTCAATCTCATAGACCCAGTGCCCAGTGAGAGTGGGTGGACAAATCACGATAGACGGAAGGGGTGAGTTATCTGGGCTCTTGCCAACCTGAACGCAGAAGATGCTTATAGACAGCTCTGATTTTTGCCTCCTGCACACTGAACATGAGGGATGATGATGTCAAGCTAATGAATTACCTTATACGCTTCACTCCGATTGAAGTGATCGCTGCCCAGGATACAAATGCTCTGCAACGTTTTACCCAGTCCCATGTCATCACAGAGAATTCCATGGAGCTTATATTTGTTCAAAAACCCAAGCCAGTTGATCCCTGCCTGCTGGTACGGTCTCAAGGTCGCTTTGATAGGAACGCTGATTTTATATTCAGGGGTGGCAGTTGGATTCAGCAGCTGCTCTAAGAAATCTTTTTGTTCCTCTTTTTGATGGAGCAAGTCCTTGGGTAAGTCTGGTGGATCAGGAAATGAGCCTTCAAGCGGCATCAGTCTCACGAGTGCAGCGAAGGTTAGAGACGCCAGCTGCCGTACTGCGTCATTCTGGTCACTCATTCGTCCTGAAATGAAGAAAAAAACAATTCCAATCACATATAAAAGTAGTCAAACTATTTCAGGAGTAGATTACCTAAGACAGGTACAACAAGTAGAACAATATAAGGCAAGAGATCGAGGCCCATTTTATTCACGATACACCAGAGACACTCAATGGCACCCTGTCGCATGATTTCACTCTCAATCCCACCTAATCTTGGAATTACTTCCTTCACAACGACAGGAATGACTTTCACCGGCATAAGAGAGGCCCACACAGAGAGACAGCGAGAAGCCATGTGTCTTACTCCTCTATTTTTATGGCCCAGCAGTTGACACATCCGCCCGATTTGACTTTCAATCTGTAATATTGGAATTGCGATGTTGAGCCTCTCATGCTTATTTCTGTTCTTTTTCTTACCAGAACAAATAAGTCTGAATGGAAACTAGGTGAGACTGTTTCCAAAATCTGAAGGGCATCAATCACCTTCCTCAATTCCTCCTTTCGAAATTCTGTGATGAAGAACTGAGGCTGTAATAAATTGTTTTTGCCACAATAAATCTATCACGACTACTTACCGTCAGCATCAGTTGCTTCTAAAACACCGAAAGTTAAATCCCAGAGTTTTTTCACTTTTTCAGGAAGCTCAGTTCCAAAGAACCCTACGACTGATGTCAGTGCTAGAGTTGCCCCTCTCCGCTGTATAAATATATTATGCCTCTCCATCATAACAACTGGGTCCTCTGCTTTTGCACCTGACTTCTTGGTAGTACTTGGCTCTCCTTCTGCTGGAAGCCCGAATAAACTGAAACTTCCCGAGTTCAACTGTGACAACGACAGTATTCCATCACCCTGGTCATGGATTGCCGGTGTAGCATCAGTATCAGAGCACAGAAACGTAGTAAGATTCTGAATTATTCTCGGAATTGGACAAGGTGTACGATCCTGCAGAAGATTTATCAGCTCGGTGAGATGGGTTGCAGATCTCTGTTGAAAGAGTTCGTTTTCTTCTTTACGAATAGATTCCATGAGTGGTTTCACTACTGGATTCAGTTTCTCAGGAAGACAATTGAGACTCACTACGGCACCAGCAAGGGATCCGAGTGTCCTGAAAGGAGTTTTAGGAAAGATGAATTCAGTAAGTCATGGTCAACATCCTCGAACCAACAAAGACAAAGGACATAACCAAGAAAAAAACAGCGAGATGCCGTCCGTTCGAATAAACGGAAATTTGCATTATAGCCTCGGTTTTTCTGGTAATTGGCTGGTTCTTTCATATTCGGACTTCGATCTTTAGAGGTCACCAAAGGCCAGTCAACTGACTCACCAATCCAAACGAAGGATGCGCCAATCGAAAGAGGTTAGCCTCCTAACTCTTGGAACACAATACACTTGACCCTTCTGGCATACAATGTGGCCACCAGGGGTCGCGAAAATTTAGGCAGATCATTTAATGACGACTGGTGGCCATGCAGGTCAGAAAAATCAAGGATGAAGAGGTTAAATCCTTTTGATTGCGGCATCACTTGCCCAGAACGAGGTCAGTTGAACGACCATTGGTGACCTCCCAAGTTCAAAGCAATCCGAGTATGGGAAAACTAAGCCCGCCAATCGATTTTACGAGAAAAACTGAGGCTGCACATAAATGTACAGCTTTTTCCAACTGACTGCCTTTCGCTAATGCTTTCTTAAAGACTGTCTACTAATTAATGCAACACTTATATTAATCCAAATTTCTCCGACAG